>ML820930.1:42601-77924 GCA_009831015.1 Picea engelmannii
TTTTGTTTGAATCTTTAATGAATTGAAGAGAAATATTCAAGTTCTTTAGACTTCTTTCGTTCTGCAGCTCTTCTGCGTCAATCTTTGACGGTTCTTTGAGAAAATTGTGCAGGTTTCTTCTTCTGCAATCTCTGCTGCCTCCGCAAGCTTCTTACGGCAATCTTTAAAGAGTATTGCAGACAGCTTTCCAAACCTTGTGAAAAGTCTGTGACGCGTGCTCTCAAGATCTATGAGGCTCTGCGCTGTGAGGATCGAGTTGCTCTCCCAACTGTGTGAAGAGGCTTACTGTTGTAGCTCTGATACCATGATAAATTGTGAAGGACAGAGAAATGAAGAGAGAAAAGAATAGTATATTCAAATGTATGAAGTAGTACAGAAGAAGTTCTAAAGAGTTACAAACAACAGGAAATAGTTGAGCTTATATATGCTCAAGCAAGACAGAAATAGAAAGTACAACTGTCCAGTACAGCTGGCAGTGTACGGTTAGTCTGTTGAGGATACAATATATTTAACAGAGTCTCGATAAAACAAAGTCACATCCTAGTTCTTGACGAAGCTACAACCTCTGTGGACACTATAACAGATGGTGTTGTACAATGTATAATACACTCATAGCTTGTGGATTTCACTATTAACACCGTGGCTAATAGAGTCCATTATGTAATTGGCTAAAAGTGTGTCTTATGAAAGATCATTCAGGAGTAGTTTAGGAGATCAGACAACGCCTCTATATTAATTCCCTTAAACCGCAATTAAATTTTGATTCTCTTTCAATATATATATCTTTTCAAAGCAATCCATATTATATCCATATCTATATCTTGTCAAAGCAATCCACAAGATGGAATTGAGAGAATCCTGGGAAAAGATTTAATAATAAACCCATGTGCACAATCAAAATGAAAAAATGTTGCAAACCTTAGCTTGGTTTAACTGGGAGGTTATTCCTTCTATAATAGGTAGAGGGTTCCCAGTAAAACCATCCAAGTGGAGAATTGCATGCACACTGCATATAGATGGCTCCATCATCTAGGTGGAGTGTTTCCTTCATGCATGCATAGGCTTCAACCATCCAAGTGGAGCATTGCATGCACACTGCATATAGATGGCTCCATCATCTAGGTGGAGTGTTTCCTTCATGCATGCATAGGCTTCAAATGCAGTGAGTTGGGAATTTCAAAGCTTGTCATGAGATTTAAATATTTTCATGAATGTAACATAACAATGCCACCCAACTAGAGTGTCCCTCGACTGCAACTCAACAACCTCTACTGCAACGTGACTGGAACTTATGAAAATCCAATAACATAATTAATATAAATTTATTTTGGAAATTAATTTACAAATCTGGCAATTCACCCAAAAATTTCAACATACCATGGGAATTATGTCATATCAAAATGATTTCAACCAATAGAAAATACAATACAAGAAATCAGAAAAAAATGAAAAATGTAAGTGTTTTTCAAGTGGAATAATAAGTATATTAGGAAAAACTTTGGTTAAAATTAGCAAAATAATGGAATTGTGAACCGTATCGGTTGCTATAGTACCTTCTTTGGTAGATACTACTAATAATAACTATGTATACTTTTCCATTTAAGACATGTGAAAGAACCACTCAATCATGTCTTTATTAAGTAAATACATCATGTGTTTACTAAGTAAATGCATGATATTAGAAGTATGGAAATAATGTTAGGATGATTATAGCTCATGCGAAAATTAATTGTTTTGTACTTCCAACTTTGAAGTGACCCTATACACTCTTTAAATGGGTCATCCCTCTTGTTTATTCACTTAATCACAACATAATATTCTCCAAATATTTTAATTATAATTTTTTCCTTCAAAGAGATATAGACTTTTTTTTCAAATGATTGAATGAAAAAAAATGGAATGGATGGTAGTGTTATCTAAAGAAAAAAGTACTTCCTCTATCCTAATATCCATCATGATTTTGAGAGAAGTACTTATTGTTATTAAGTAAATATGTTATTGACGATGTAGTTTTTTTCTATAGTGATGGATTGTATAGGTCACTCTCTCAAGGATCATGAGAAAAAAACTATGGTAAATATTTGAAAACAACACGTTTTTTTATAGCAATGATGATAACTTCACGGTGGTGAAAATGTTTTTTATAACATTGTTGACAAGTGAACTATGGTAAAAAAACTATGGTCGAAATTTGAAAACTATGTTTATTTTTTTATAACATTGTCGATAAGTGCACTACACTAGCAAAGATTATGAATAATTTAATTTTTTGAATGATTCAGATTTATGACAAGAACGAAATGAAACAAAAATATGTAACATTAACGAAGATATAAAGAGAAAAATAATAGAGATACAATGAAACATAACATCTCTTCAATAAAGAAATATGTTTAAACTGTAAAATGCAAAATGAAGGAAATCTTGCTCGAATGGTGGTAGCTAATCTCCGRGAAGAGATGTGGCAACTACACGCATTTGTTTGAGCACATTACAATGAGTCCTCCAGGCCTTTTTATCATCTAGAAGTAAAAAAAAAAACCTAGACATCCAAAAACCTAAGTCTAGGATATTAAGTGCCAAAATTTATGTGGGCGCCAATGAGGTAAGCTGGTACATCAAATTCCCGGGGTCGTAACAATGTACGATCTTCATTTTAGGCGCACGATAGCCCGTTGGAAAGGTCCATTTGAGGAATACAAATTATGTTGTCACACTATAACTCCATCTATTGTGTGACTCTAGAGGGCCCAAAACACGTTGTTTAGGACCTCAAAACTACCTCGAAAGTTTAGGACCCGAAAAGATAGAAACAAGCTGCCAAGATGAAAACTATAACTTCCAGGATGAAAGCTATATGTGAGTCAGTTGGAATCGGTGGGTGGCCACTGATATCCATCTTGACCAATCCTCACTCCTTAGAAAGCAATGGTCTTCATTGCGTTGAGTTCCCACATCAGATGAGGAAATTTCTGCATAATTTGGCCCTGGGTGAGCCACTTCCCTTGGTGCAGGAGTTTCCTCGATTTGAAAACATGATAAAGATGAATCTTCTATTGGCAAGTGACCTTGACCTATGTGTCAACGATATGATTAGTGGATTCTTTTTCTAGGTAGTTAGGGTTGAGATCTGTCGGTGTCAACTGTTATGTTATCTCTGAGGTGTCCAACAAGGGTGGAAAGTATGGACGAAGGAGGTCCACATTAAACATTGGTTGTAATACAAGGAAGGGGGGAATGTTGAGCTCAAAATCATTATCACCCACCTCCTTGGTGATGGTGTAAGGAACATAGAGGAGTGCATGAAGCTTCCAATGGGGTCATATAAGGCATTCTTTCTCCAAGTGCAACCAAAATTTATCTCCCACCTGATACTTGTGTGGAAGCCACCTAGTGTTGATCATGGCATTTCTTGTACTTGGAATTGGACTTCTGCTAAATATCCTAAATCTATTGCCAGATGTGATTAATTGTTTCAATGAACTAGGTGGCTTTGTTGGCTTCGTTTTTCACATGGAACAATTCTTCCTATGTGGACCCAAGGGATAGTGAAAATTCCATGAGACCCAATGGTTGAGATCCCAATCCCACCTAAAAGGGACCGTGACCAGTTGAGATATGTATGGATCTATTGTAACTATGTTGAACATAGGGAAGAATCTCATTTCATGTGCGTGAATGCTTGTAATTTTACATGGGAAATATATGCATGATCATCTTGTTGACAACCTTAGTTTGGCCATCCATTTGGGGGTGGAATGACGTGGATTTGGTGAGATTTGTGTGGAACCATAACGAGAGGCTTGACAAAAACGCGTTAAGGAAAAAACTATCCGAATCCAAGACGATGCTTTGTGGTATCCCAAAATGTACCCACACTCATTCGAAGAAGAGCTTCATAGTGGAATCTATTGTGATTCTCTTCTTACAGAAGACCATAATCACCATCTGAGAAAATTGATTAAAAAACACGAAAACATAGTCATTTCTCTGTTTGGTTGAAGGAAGTCCCAAAATGTAGTCCATCAAGATAGATTCCCAGGGATTTTTGGGAGTAGGCAGAGGGGTGTACATTCCTTGTTTGTTAATGGTTGGTTTGGAAATGGCATATGTGATGCATGACCTAATATACTTGTTGATATCCTATCATATTTTCATCCAATATAACTGTTGTTGCAACATTGCCACTGTCTTTTCTACTCAAAAGTGTCCTTCCACCCAACTATATTGAGCTTCCCAAATCAACTTTGCTCACTCAAATGATGGAATGCAAAGATGTCCCCGATGGCACAATGACCCTTCCTGCAGATGAAAATTAGAGACAATTGTGTTTTTTCCCAGCATATGGTAGGTAGTGTAAAAGTTAGGATCTCTCTCATAGAGTTGGGGTCACCCTGAGGTCTCAAGTCCATAGGAGCATAGAAATGTGGTTATTGTTGCAACTAGAGGTCAATTAAGGCAGTCGATGATGCGATTGGTTCTCCCTATATTATACTTTATGTTGATATGGAACGAATACAAGTAAGTGGAACACTTATGATGGCGATCATTCTGCAATTTTCCTTGTGTTTGCATGAACTGCGGAGGCTTATAATCAGTTTGGATGATTATATTGTTCCCGAGAATGTAATGCCTCCACTGATGGTAGGCTTGTACAATGGATTACATTTATTTTTCATAAGTGGGGTGATTATGGAAAGTATATGATAGTATCTCACTATGATAGGGAACGAGATGTCCATGCTGAGTGAAATTTGTTCCCACAACATAGTATGAAGCATCTATATCAATCTCAAAAAGTTTCTACAGATCAAGTAATGAGAGCATCAGGTTTGAGCACAAGTGCTGCTTCAAATAATCAAATGCTTTCTGTTGCAACTAGCCCCACAATGCTTTAACCTTTCCACCACCCCTTTTCACTTATCTAAGGCCCCATGCGATGTGGGAGAATCCCACCACGAACCTGTGATAGAAATTGGCAAGGCATAAGAATATTTCACGCTCAGTGAGTGTGGTCAAGTCTGTCCAGTCACAGATGAATTGGATCTTGGATGGATTGACATGAAAGCCATGCTCATCAACAATGTAGCCTAGGTAATGCAACATTTTAATGTCAAAGGAGCATTTTTCCAAATTTTCAAATAGATTGTGTTGTCTTCAAGTGTGCATAATCTGTTGAATGTGTTGCAATTGTTAGACCAACTCTTGTTGAAGATGAGGATGTCTTCTAAATACATGACCATGAAATAATTGGTGAAATGATGAAAGATATCATCCATCATCCTCATGAAATTTGTTGGGGAATTTTTCAAGCCAAAGAGCATGACCAACTATTCAAAAAGACCTTCTTTAGACTTGAAGATAGTCTTCCATACATCGGTCTACTTTATTGGGACCTAGTGGTAACTAGACTTCAACTCAATATTATTGAGGTATTTTCCCCCCTTGGTATGGTCACAGAGAATGACAATTCACGAAATTGGTTACCAGTTCATGAACGTGATTTTATTTAGATCCTGGTAATCAATGCAAAGTTGTTAGGTCCCATAATTATTCTACACAAGCATGATTGGGCTTCCACAAGGTCATGACTTTGAGTGGATGAGCCCCTTTTCAAGAAGCTATTGTATTTCACACTTTATTTCCTCATTTTATAACAGAGAGTGGAGATAGACTGGCCCATTAGGTAGCATTGCACCGCAGGTCAGATCAATTGAATGATTGACCTGACAGTGCATATGTACCCCATTTGGTGAGTAGAAGATGTATTTTTCTTCTTCCACGACCTTATCCACTTTATTTTGTTGCATGGAGATACCTGTCGTGGAATCCATGGATGTGGTTGCAACCTTCCGCTCACTTTGACCACAAATTACAAAGAAGAAAAAATTCCTTGTCTGAGAGATGACCTTCGTGCATTTCTTGAAAGAGATCAAGGAAATGGAAGTAGATTGAACTACCTCGAGTAACCTATATAATTTCCTATCCAAACTAATAATTAAACTATGAGGCATAGACTCATACACAACATGACATTTCCATAAATAAGGTTAAACCAAAAGAACGTCACAAACTTCAATGGGTACGACATCACACAATACCTCATATTTCAACGGCTTGATACCATAGGCCAGGAGACAATATTGGTTGGCGTGGAGATCACTCCCTTGGTGGATCCATCTGATGGTGTATATATATGGGTGTGGTGTTGTCGGTAGAGCCAACCACTTGAAAACCTCCACTAAGATGAGGCTATTTTGGGTACCATTATCAACTATGAAATGAATTGGAGTACCCTTCACCTACATCTGTGAAAAAAAGAGGCACTCACATTACTCTGGTTCATTAAGTTCACCAAGATGTACCTTGGTCATGGTAACAATGGTGGCACTAGTTTCTACATCAATGATCTCTCTCTCGTTTTCTGGTTCTGACTCATAGTTGGAGCCCACATATGATTCAGAGGCTTGCACCTCAACCACCAAGAATGTCTTTGAATGACATTCAACATTGTTATGCTAGGGGATCTTATGGAACTTGCGCCACTTCCCAATGTCCTTCTTTGTATTCACATTATCCTTGTTTGTTTGCAGTTTGGACTAGTTGTCCTAAGGCTTTCCATCCTTTCTCTACCCTTTTTTTTGTGGGTTGGGTCCACCTTTTCCCTACTTCTGCTGTGATGGGTTCGTAGGCCCAAACTGTCGTGTCTTTTATTTAAGCTTCTGCTTGATTTTGACATCATATCGATAGGTCATTCTCTATGATGAAAAGTCTATAAAAACCATTTGTGTATAGATGTATCTATGTATACTGTTGTGTTACTTAAACAACATATGTCACTCATAGTCTTTGATACCCATCTTGGTGTGCAAGGTATGGAAGACATTGCTGAACTCTGGCACTATTTGGTCCCTTTCGTGTCATAGTGTGGTCCATATTGTATATAATTTGTCATAACTTCGAAAAGGGTAGTATTGTTCCTTAACAACATCCCTGAAGGAACCTCAAGTGGGTGCAACTACATGAAATGTAGAACCTGTTTTTTCCTTTTTCTCATAGAAAGTATGTCACCAATATTTGACATGGATGATGGCCTTAAGGAGAACAAATGTAATATTTTCTCTATCAGAAAAGTTATGGACATAAAAATATTGTTCTATAAGGTTTAACCATTTGTATACAACATCCATGTATATTTGACTTCAAATATAGGAATATCAAAATTGATATGTACGTTGAAGGGGGTGGCACCTCTTCTGGAGGAATATGCATCACCTATTGGCAGTCGTCAAAGTATTTGTGCAAAAGTATCCATCATCTCGTTCCTTTTTCAAAAGAGGGTTTCCTCGAGCAATATTTTAAATGGATATCCTTCCCCATTGTCTCTCTTTTCTTCCCCCACGGGTGGTTGTTGTGTTCGGATATGCCGATATTGAAAAGCCTCAACTAGTTTGAGTCCCAACTACTTTTACAGTGACCTCATTGGGGGCATGAAAAGAGAAAAAAATGAAGAGGAGACAAATCTGATACCACTAATCCATATTTATGAGAGAAACGAAATGAAAAACAAATATATAACATTAACATAGATACATAGATAAAAATAACTGAGATACAATGGAACTTAACTTCTATTCAATAAATAAATCTGTTGAAACTGTAAAATGCATAATGAAATCAATCTTGCTCGAATGGCGGTAGCTGATGTCTGAGAAGAGATGTGGTGGCTACACACATTCATCTAAGCACATTACAATGAGGCCTCTAGGAATTTTGAGCATCCATAATTAAACAAAAAAACCTAGACATCCAAAAACCATACCTTAGGAGATGAAGCACAAAAAGTCATGTGGGCCTCGATGGGGTAAGTTGGTACATTAACTTCCCGAAGTCGTGACTTTTGCATACAATCCTTTTTTTAGGCGCGTGATAGACCATTGGAAAGGTCTACCTAAGGAATAAAAATTATGCCATCAAAATCTAACTTCATCTACATTGTGACTGTGGAGGGCCCAAAAAACGTTGTTTAGGGCCTCAAAACTACCCCAAAATTGTAGGACCCAAAAAGCTAGAAAAAATTGCCAAGATGAAAAATGTAACTACGAAGATGAAAGTTGTATGTGAGCCAATTGGAAGAGGTGAGTGGTTACTGATATTGACCTATATCAATCCTCCCTCCTTAGGAATAAATGGTCTCCATTGCATTGAGTTTCCCCATCATATGAGGAAATTTCTTCATAATTTTGCCCCGGGTGAACCACTTTCCTTAGTGCAGGAGCCGACCCACTTTGAAAATGTGATAAATCTAAAGTTTCTATTGGTGAGTGACATTTAAATGTGGGTCCATGATCTCATCAGTGGATTCTTGTTCCATGAATTCAGGGTTGATCTATGTCGATGTTAACGTTTATGCTATCTCTGAGGTGTCCAATAATGGTGGAAAGTATGGCCAAAGGAGGTCCACATTAAACATTGGGTCCAATCTATGGAAGGGGGGAATGTTGAGATCAAAATCATTGTCACCCACAACCTTGGTGATAATGTAAGGACCATAGAGGAGTAGACAAAGATTCCAATGGGGTCATATAAGGAGTTCTTTCTGCAAGTGCAACCAAACTTTTTCTCCCACTTGAAACTTGTGTGGCACCCAATGTTGATCATGGCATTGATTGTACTCGACATTGGACATCTACAAAATATCTTGAACCTATTACTAGATGTACTGAATTTGTTCAATGAATCGAGTGGCTTTGTTGGCTTTGGTTTTCACATGGGATGACTCTTCCTATGTGGATGCAAGGGGTAGTGAAACATCCATGGGACCCAATGATTGAAATCCCAACCCCACCTAAAAAGGACTGTGACTAGTTGAGATATGTATGGATCTATTGTAACTATGTTGAACATAGGGAAGACTCTCATCCCATGCGCATGAATGGATGGAATTGTACATGTGAAATATATGCATGTTCATCCTATTGACGACCTCAATTTGGTCATCCATTTGGGGGTGAAAGGAAGTGGATTTGGTGAGCTTGGTGTCCATCCATGACCAGAGGCATGGAAAAAAATTGCTAAGGAACCGAATTTCCCAATCTGAGATGATGGTTTATGGTATCCCAAAGTGTACCCACACGCATTCGAAGAATATCTTCATAGTGGACTCTACTGTGATGCTCTTCTTATAGACCACCAAAATTGCCATCTTGGAAAATCAATCAAAAACCATGAAAACATAGTCATTTCCCTATTTGGTTGAAGGGAATCCCGACATGTAGTCCATCGAGATAGGTTCCTAGGGCTTGTTGAGAGTAGGAAAAGGGGTGTACATGCCTTTTTCCTTAATGGATGGTTTGGCAATGGCGTAGGCTATGCATGACCTCATATACTTGTTGATATCCTATTGACATTTCAACGAATATAAATGTTTCTACAAAACTTCCATTGTCTTTTCTATGCCAAAGTGTCATGCCACCCGAATGTAGTGAGCTTCCCAAATCAAATTCGTTTTCTCAAATGATGGAATGCATAGATGGCCCCGATATCTCAATAACTCGTCCTGCAGATGGAAATCGGTGATAGTTGTGTTTTTTCCCAACATATGGTCGGTAGTGGAAAATTCGGGATCTCTCTCATAAAGTTGGGCCCACCGGGAGGTATCATGTCTACAGGACTATAGCACCGTGGTTAGTGCTATAAATGGAGGTCGACTAAGGATGTCAATGACGCGATTTTTGCTCCATGTCTTATACTTGATGTTGAGATGGAATTACTGCAAGTATGTTGACCACTTCTGATGGTGGTCATTCTACAATTTTCCTTGTGTTTGCTTGAACTACAAAGGATTATGATCAATGTGGATGACTGTGTCGTTCCTGAGAATGTAATCCCTCCACTAGTGGCAGGATTGTACAATGGAGTACATTTATTTTTTGTAAGTGGGGTGATTATGGATAGTATGTGATAGTGTCTCACTATGATAGGCCATGGGATGTCCATGCTGAGTGGAAATTGTGCCCACAACATAGTTTGAATCATCTTTCTCAATCTAAAAAATATATTGCAGATTGGGTAATGAGAGCATCGGGGTTGAGCAAAAGTGTTGCTTCAAATCATCAAAAAAAAAATTGTTGCGACTAGCCCCACACAACTTTTACCTTTCCATGACCCCTTTTTACTTGGATAAGGGCCCATGTGATGTGGGAGTATCCCAACATGAACCTATGATAGAAATTCACAATGCCTAAGAAGCTCTAAATCTTAGTGTGTGGTCAGGTATGGATAGTCACGAATGACCTAGATCTTAGCTGGATCGACATGCACCCCATTCTCATTAATAACGTATCCTAGGTACTGGAACATGTTCATGTTGAAGGAGCATTTTTCCAAATATGCATATGGTTTGTGTTCCCCCAAGTGTGAAGAACACGTTGAATGTGTTTCAAGTGTTAGACCCAACTCTTGTTGAATATGAGGATGTTGTCTGAATACACCACCAAAAAATATTTTTTTAAAGGATGCAAGATATCGTCCAACATCCTCATGAAAGTTGTTGCGGTATTTTTCAAGCCAAAGGGCATGGCCAACTATTCAAAAATACCTTATTTAGAATTGAAGGTAGTTTTCCATACATTGGTGTGCTCTATTAGGACATGGTGGTATCTGGACTTCAGATCAATCTTACTAAACTATTCATCCCCCTTCATTTGGTCAAGGAGATCGTCAATTCAGGGAATTAGGTACAAGTTCTTGACTATGATTTTATTTAGGGCTTGGTAATCAATGCAGAGTCTCTAGGTCCCATATTTCTTCTACAAAAGCATGATTAGGATTCCACCAGGTGATGACCTTGGGAGGATGTGCCCCTTTTCAAGAAGCGCCTGGATGTCACACTTGTTTTTCTCATTTTTTGAAAGAGAGTAGAGATAGACTGGCCCATTGTGTAGCGGTGCGCCAAGGGTCAGATTGATTGAGTGCTTGACCTGATAGTGCAGAGGTACCCTAGTGGGTGTAGAGAATATGTATTTTTCTTCTTCCATGACCTTATCCACTTGCTTCTATTGCATGCAGAGACTTGTCATGGAATCCATCGATGTGGTTGCAACATTTCGCTCACTTTGACCGCAAATTATGAAGAAGACAAACTTCCTTGTATGAGAGATGACCTTCCTACATTGCTTGGAAGAGATCAAGGAAATGGGAGTAGATTGAACTACCTCAGGTATCATGTATAATTTCTTGTCCAAATTAATAATAACATTGTGAGGCCTAGACTCATATACAACATGATGTTTCCATAAATAAGGTTAACCCAAAAGAAAATAACAAAATTCAATGGGGGTGACATCACACAGTACCTCATGTTTGAAGGGATTGATATTATAGGCCAAGAAACATTGTTGGATGACGTGGAGATCACTCCCTTGGTGGAGCCATTTGATGATGTATAACTATGGGTGTGGTGTTTTCGGTAGAGACAACCAGTTGAAAACCTCCATTGAGATGATGTTATTTTGGCCACCATTATCAACAATGAAGTGAATTGGAGTAACCTTCACCCACATCTGTGAATGAAAGAGGCACTCACCTTACTTTGGTTCATTAAGCTCTCCGGGATGGACCTTGGTGGTGGTAATAATGATGGCATTGGTTTCTGCATCAATGATCTGTCTCCCTTTTTCTGGTTTTGACTTAGAGTCAAATCCCACATATGATTCATAGGATTTCACCTCGGCCACCAAGAACTTATTTAAGACACACTCAACAATGTTATTCCAGGGGATCTTATGGAACTCATACAATTTCCCAGTGTCTTTCTTTGTCTTCCCATTATCCTTCTTTGTTTTCATTTTGGACAAGTTCTCCTAAGGATGTCCATCCTTTCTCTACCCTTTTTTCTATGGGTTGGGGTCACCTTTTCCTTGCTTCTGTTGTGATGGGTTCACAGACCCAAACTATCACATCTTTTGTTCAAGCTTCTACTCGATTTTGACATCATATAGATAGGTCATTCTCAACGATGAGATGTCCAAAAAATCCATTTATTTCTAGATGTATCTATGTTGACTGTTGCATTACTTGAGAACCATATGTCGCTCATATTCTTTGATACTCTAGCATTGTTTGGACCCTTGGTGAACTCTAGCATTGTTTGGACCATTTCCTTCCGTAGTGTGGTCCATCTTGTATATAAGTCATCATAAATTACAAAAGGGAAGTATTTTTCCTTAATAGCATCCCTGAAGGAACCCCAAGTGGGTTCGACTACAAAAAATGCAGAACCCTCTATTTCCTTGCTCATATAAAGTCTCCCACCAATATTTGACATGGACGACAGAATTAAGGAGCACAAATGTAATATTTTCTCTATCGAAAAAGTTATGGACAAACAATTAACCTTCTAAAAGGTTTAATCGTTTTTCGACAACGTCTGCATATATTTTACCTTCAAATATAGGAATATCAAAATTGATCTATACCTTGAAGGGGGCGGTGCCTCTGCTTGAGGAAAATGCGTCTCTTGTTGGCAGTCGTCGAAGGATTTGTGAAAAATTATCCATCATATCATTCCTTTCTCGTGAGACATATTCCTTGAGAAACAGTTTAAAGGGATCTTCTTCCTCATAATCTCTCTTTTCTTCCCCTATAGGTGGATTTCATGTTCGGAGATGTTGATCTTGAAAAGGTTCAACTGGTTTGAGTCCCAACTTCTTATACTCGGACCTGGTTGGGGAAATGCAAAGAGAAACAAATGAAGAGTATACTGTTCTAATAACACTGATCCATATTTATGAGCAGAATGAATTGAAACATAGATATATAACATTAACATAGATACAAAAGGAACAATAACAAATATACAGTGGAACTTAACTTCTATTCAATAAAGAAATCTTTTGAAACTATAAAATGCATAATGAAAGCAATCTTGCTCGAATGGTGGTAGCTAATCTCTAAGAAGAGATGTGGTGGCTACACACATTCATCTAATAACATTACAATGAGGCCTCCAGGCCTTTTGAGCATCCATAAGTAAATAGAAAACCCTATATATCCAATAACCTAACCTTAGGAGATGAAGCACCAAAAGTCTTTTGGGCCTTGATGCGGTAAGTTGGTACATAAACTTCTCGTGGTCGTAATATTTGCATGCGATGGTTTTTTTAGGCGCACGATAGCCTATTGTAAAGTTCTACCCAAGGAATACACATTATGGAATAAAAATCTAACTTAGTCTACAGTGTGATTGTGGCGGACCCAAAAAACATTGTTTAGGGATTGAAAACTGCCTCGAAAGTTTAGGACCCGAAAAGATAGAAAAAAACTTCTAAGATGAAAATTATAACTACCAAGATGAAAGTTATTTGTGATCCAGTTGGAAGAGGTGGGTGGACACTAATATCCACCTAGATCAATCCTCCCTCATTAGAAATCAAAGTTCTACATTGTGTTGAGTTCCCCCATTAGATGAGTAAATTTCTATTGAATTCCATGAGTGAGCCACTTCCCTTGGTGTAGGAGCTTCCATGCTTTGAAAACACAATAAAGTTGAAGATTCTATTGGATATTTCCCTTGAATTTTGTGTCCATGATATAATCAGTGGATTCTTTTTCCATGCATTCAGGGTTGAGATATTTCTGTTTCAATTGTTGTTTTATCTCGGAGGTGTCTAATAAGTGTGGAAAGTATGACCGAAGGAGGTCCACATTAAACATTGGGTGAAATCTAAGAAAGGGAGGAATGTTGAGATCAATATAATTATCACCCAAAGCCTTGGGGATGGTGTAAGGACCATAGTGGAGTGGATGAAGCTTTCGATGGGGTCCTGTAAGGTGTTCTTTCTACAACTAAAACCAAACTTTATCTCCCACCTGAAACTTTTGTGGCACCTATTGTTGATCATTGAGATACGTGTACTTGGAATTAGAGTTCTACAAAATATCCTGAACTTGTTGGTGGATGTGTTTAATTCGTTCAATGAGCTGGGTGGATTTTTCGACTTCAATTTGTGTATGGGGTAGTGCATTTTTCGACTTCAATTTGTGTATCGTGGATTCTTCCTGTGTCGACACAAGGGGTAGTGCAACATCCATGGGATCCAATGGTTGAAATCCCAACCACACCTGAAAAGGACTATGGACAATTGAGATATGTATGGATCTATTGTAACTATGATAAACATAGGGAAGACTATCATCCCATGTGTGAGGATACTTGGAATTATACATGCGCAAGATATGCATGATCATCTTGTTGACGACCTCGGTTTGGCCATTCATTTGGGGGTGGAATTTAATGGATTTGGTGAGCTTGGTTTCCAGCCGTGACCAAAGGTTGGACCATAATATTGTGAGGAACGGACTATCCATATCTAAGATGATGAATTTTGGTATCCAAAAATGTACTGAGACACATTTGAAGAAGAGATTGGCAGTGGCCTCTGTTGTGATGCTCTTCTTGCAAGAGACCAGAATCGCCATCTTGGAAAATTGATCAACAACCACTAAAGCATAGTCATTTCCCTACTTGGTTGAAGGAAGTCCCAATATGTAGTCCATCAAGATGGATTCCCAGGGCCTGTTGGGACTAGGTAGAGGGGTGTACATGCCTTGTTTCTTAATTTCAGGTTTGGTAATGGCGTAGGTCGTGTAGGAAATTATATACTTTTTGATATCTTGTAGGAGTTTCAACCAATAAAAATGTTGATATGACATTGCCGCTGTATTTTTTACGCTGAAATGTCCTGCCAACCGACTGTAGTGAGATTCCAAAATCAGCTTCACTCAATCATTTGATGGAACACAAAGATGGAATAAATGGTACAAAACCTCATCCTACATATGAAAATCAATGACATTTGTGTTTGGTCCCAACATATGGTAGATAGTAGTGAAGTGGGGATATGTCTCATAGAGTTGGGGCCACCCAAAGGTTTACAGTCCACATGAGTGTAGCACCGCAGTTAGTGATGTAATTGGAGGTCGACTAAAGCAGTCAATGACGCAGATAGTTTTCCCTATCTTATACTTAATGTTGAGATGGAATTGCTACAAGTATGTGGACCACTTTTGTTGGCGATCACTATACAATTTTCCTTATGTCCTTATGTACTGTACATGATTATGATTAGCGTGGATGAATGTCTCCTTCTCGATAATGCAATTCCTCCACTGGTGACAGGCTTGTATGATGGAGTACATTTAGTTTTCATAAGTGGGGTAATTACGGATTATATCTAATATTGTTTCACTATGATAGACCATGAGATTTCCATGTTGAGTGAGAGTTGCACCCACAACATAGTCTGAAGCATCTGTCTCAATATCAAAATGTTGTTGTAGGTTAGGTAATGAGAGCATTGGGGATGAGCATAAGTATTTCTTAAAATCATTGAATGATTTTTGTTGCAATTGGCCCAACATGAATTTTTCCTTGCCACTGCCCCTAGTCACTTGGCTAAGGGCCCATGCAATGTGGGAGAATCCCAACATGAACCTGCAATAGAAATTGACAAGGCCTAAGAAGCTTCAAAGCTCAGTGAGTTTGGTGAGGGCTGGCTAGTCATAGATGATCTGGATCTTAGCTAGATCGACATGCACCCCATGATCATCCACAATTTATCCTAGGTAGTGGACCATGTTCATTCCGAAGGAGGATTTTTCCAAATTTGCATATAGCTTGTGTTGTCGCAGAGTGTGCAGAACCTGTTGAATATGCTGCAAGTGTTCGACCCAACTCTTGTTGAAGATGAGGATGTATTCTAAATAAACCACCACAAAATAATTGGTGAAAGGCCACAAGAATATAATCCATCATCCTCATGAAAGTTGTGGGAGAATTTTCTAAGCCAAAGGGCATGACCAACCATTCAAAAAAACCTTCTTCAGACTTGAAGGAAGTCTTCCATAAATCGGTCTACTCTATTAGAACCTGGTGGTTAGGAGGAATTCATATCAATATTACTAAATTATTTTTCCCCATTGAATTCATCAAGGATATTGTCAATTCATGGGATTGGGTACCATTTCCTAACTGTGATCTTATTTAGGGCCTTATAATAAATGTAGAGTCATTGGGTCCCATATTTCATCTACACAAGCATGATTGGGCTTCCATAAGGTGATGAGATTGGGAGGATGTGCCCCTTTTCAAGCATCTCTTGGATATGGTTCTTGATTTAATCATCTTCTGACGGGGAGAAACAATAGACTAGCCCATTGGGTAGCAAGGCACACTGGGTCAGATCGATTGAGTTCTTGACCTGAAAATTAAGACTTACCCTAGTGGGTGAGGAGAAGATGTATTTTCATTCTTCCACGACCTTATACACTTGCTTCTACTACATGGAGAGAACTTTCATAGAGGCCAAGGATGTGGTTGCCCCCTTCCTCCCACTTTGAGTTCGAATGACAAAGAAGACAAAATTCCCTTTCTGAGAGATGAACTTCCTATATTGCTTGGAAGAGGTCAAGGAAATGAAAGTAGATGGAACTACTTCCAGTGTCCTGTATAATTTCATATCCAAAGTAATAAGAACACTATTAGGCCTAGAATCATATACAACAAGATGTTTTAATAAATAAGGTTTTCCCAAAATAACATCACAAACTTCAAGGGGGAGACATCACACAATACCTCATCTTTGAAGGGCTTGATGTCATAGTCTAGGAGACACTTTTGGCTGATGCAGAGATAACTCCCTTGGTGGAGCCATCCGATGGTGTACATATGTGGGTGTGGTGTTGTCGGTATATCCAACCTCTGGATGACCTCCATCGAGATGAATTTCTTATTTCTACCTCTATCTATGATGAAGTGCAGTGGAGTACCCTTGACCCACATCTATGAATGAAAGAGGCAGTCACCTTCCTTTGGTTCATCAAGTTCACCAAGCTGGACCTTGGTGGTGGTAGAAAGGGTGGCACTAGGTTCTTCAATAATGATGCATCTCCATTTTTCTAGTTTTGACTCAAAGTTCAAGTCCGCATATGATCCATATACTTTCACCTCGGCCACAGAGGAATTATTTGAGCGACATTCAACGATGTTATGTTAGGGGCTCTTATGGAAATCACACCATTTCCCAATTTCTTTATTTGTCTTTCCATTGTCCTTTTTTGTTTGTAGTTTAGATTGGTTTTTGCTAAGGTTGTCCATCCTTGCTCTGCCCTTTTTTATGTGGTTTTGGCCGCCTTTTCCCTGCTTTTGTTGCGAGGGGTTTGCAGACCCAAACTTCCACTTCTTTTGTTTAAGCTTCTACTCGATTTTGACAACATATTGATAGGCTACGCCCAATGGGGTAAGTTTGTACATCAATTTACCAGGCTCGTAATTTTTTCATACGATCGCCATTTTAGGTGCATAATAGCCCATTGGAAAGGTATATCTGAGTAATACACATTATGATGTGACACTTTCACTTTTTTTTAGTGTGACTGTGGAAGGCCCAAAAACATTTGTTTAGGGCCTCAAAATGACCTGAGAAGTTTAGGACACGAAAAGCTAGAAAAAAGTTTCCCTAATGTAAACTGTAATTGTCAAGATGAAAGTTGTATGTGAGAAAATTGGAAGAAGTGGGTGGCCACTGATATTGACTTGGATCAATCCTCCCTCCTTCAGAATAAATGGATCCATTGTGTTGAGCTCCCCCATCAATTGATGACCGTTTTGTTGAATTTGGCCCCGACTGAGCCACTTTCCTTGGTGCAGGATTTTCCCCACTTTGACAACACGATAAACATGAATATTCTCTTGGTGAGATCCCTTGACCTTTGTATCCAAAATATGATCATTGGATTCCTATTCCATGTAGTCATGGTTGAGGTCTGTTAGTGTCAATTTTTCTACTATATTTGAGGTGTCCAATAAGGGTGGAAAGTATGGTCGAAGGAGGTCTGCATTAAACACTGTGTGTAAGCCAAGGAAGGGGGGAATGATGAGATCAAAAGGATTGTCACCCACATCCTTGGTGATGGTGTAAGGACCATAGCTGAGTGGACAAAGCTTCTGATGGGGTCTTGTAGGGAATTCTTTCTACAAGTGCAACTAAACTTTATCAGCCACCTGAAACTTGTGTAGCACCTGGTGTTTATCATGGAACTACTTATACTTGGCATTAGACATCTACAATATATCATGAAAATGTTGGTGGATGTGCTAAATTTATTCAATGAACCGATTTTGTTTTTCAGCTTCAGTTTGTGCATGGGACAATTCTTCTTGTCTGGATGCAAGGGGTAGTGCAACATCCATGTGACCCAATGGTTGAAATCCCAACACAAGATGAAAAGGACTATGGTTGACCATAGGGAAGACTCTCATCCCATGTGTGTGGATGGATGGAATTTTACATGTGCAAGATATGCACAATTATCATGTTGATGACCTCGCTTTGGCCATCCGTTTGGGGGTGGAAGGCAATGGATTTGGTGATCTTTATGTCTAGCCGTGACTAGAGGCTCAAACAAAATGTTCTAAGGAATCGACTATCATGATGTGAGATGATGGTTTGTGGTATCCTAGAATTTAATGACACTCATTTGTGGTAGAATATCATGGAAGTGGCCTATGTTGTGATGCTCTTCTTGCAGGAGACCATAATCACGATCTTGGAAAATCGATCAACAACCACGAAAACACAGTCATTGCCCTTCTTGGTTGAAGGGATTCCTCACATGTATTCCATTGAGATGGATTCCTAGGGCCTATTAGGAGTAGGAAGAGGGGTTGATATGCCTTGGTTCTTAATGTTTGGTTTCACAATGGTGCAGTTCATACAGGACCTCATATACTTGTTGACATCCTGTCATAGTTTTGACCACTAGAAATGTTGCTACATAACTGCCACTATCATTTCTATGTCGAAGTGTCCTTCCATGCGAATGTAGTGAGATTCCCAAATAATCTTCGCTCCCTCACTTGATGGAACATAAATATGGTGTTATCACATGTTTATGCAGGGGGGATGTTTTTCCCTTAGTTTTGGCCTCTAGGTGACAAAAGGTGAAGAAGGGGATAAAAACCCACTAAATGGCGTTTATCCTAAGTTCGGCAGGGTCGATGTGATTGTTTGGCATGCTATGCTAAGAGGCACGTAGATCTAGAAGGATGAGATTTGATCGGTCCAGTTCAATGACCGTTGATCATATTGGGGCCCCAACATGCATGCACGATAAAAATTGTAGGGTGGGGTGGGTTTGAAACCATGGTTTTGTGGAGACGTTACATGACATTCAGTGACACACATCAAGCCCAAAAGTGGAAAAGAATCAAACCACTTTTCATAGCCCCTATATGCGCATGTGCATATAAGTCCCTATCCTAGGTCGATAAGTGGTCACTCTGTCCCGCCAACAGCTGTCCCCCACTCCATCTCTCTCCTTCGTCCGTCACATTCCCTACAGCCCTATAACTTTCTCTTCCTCACACCTATCCTCCACTCACTGTCCCACCAATCGCATCTACCCTTCTCATCTCCCGCCACATTTTCCACCTCACTCCACATCACCTCCATCCCATTACACCTCAGCTCCCGCTTGTGTGGCCCCAACGCTATCCTCAGTTTCCTCTTCCCATCCACGTGGTCCACCTGGACATCTACACGTCCACCATTACATGTCGAGCATGCCAATCAAATCGTCGGTTTCCAGGTCTGTTGTCAGGCCTCCTTATGGGCATCTGACTTAGATCTAGATGGAAGAATGCAGAGGCCACAAATTCCATAGGTATAGTGTCGACTTGGGCCTTCTTGATATTGATGAAGAAGTTATTGAAGTTAGTTGGTGGTGGTTGAACATAATTTCCACCATAAATGGAAAGCCTGAGAAAGGACTGTCAGCAGGTCAGCTCAGCTGCAGAACCTTCCTGAAGAATGATTGCATCTAATAAGAGCTCGCTTTTGATAGGAGACATCATGCACAGTCTGCGAGGAATCATGCAGATGTAATTCCTTCAATACAGAGACTCGATCACGCTTCCATAGTTTTTCTCTGAGTATATAGAAGTCTTCCTCATATTTTTTTAGGGTTGATGGTTGAGCTAGGCTCTCGTATTGTAAATTTTTAATGAAACTCCAGGAGGGTAATTCAGCTACTGAACCAAGTATTTATGATGATTTTCACCATCCTCCTCTAGCAAATCCAATAGTTGTTTCTCACTTTCCTATTACACCATCTGTTGGAGCTTCTAGAAGTTTAAATTTTGAGATTTTTCCTGCTGATTTCCCCTCCCCCAGTTTCACTATCCCTCCTCTTGTCAAAGTTGCTTCTTTGACAGAGAGGGAAATCTATGTTCCCTTGAGCCTTGAGGCCTTTTCTCTAGAGCCTCGGTTGTTTCCCATTTTTCCCAGAATCACACCTCCAACCTCCCCTCTCCAAGTTCCATCTCCTCCTAGTTCTCCTTCTATTCACACTCCAATGGTAGGAGCTAATCCCCGCAGAAATAGAATGGATGCTATAGTAGATTCCAGATACGCCCCTCTCATTTTTCCTCAGCCTCTTAATGCCCTCCCAGTTGGTGGATACCTTAAGCAGCTACCTAAGTTCACAGGGGAGGGATATATCACTACAAAGGAGCACCTTGCATCTTTCTATATTTATGTTGATAATTATGTCATAGTAAATGAAGATGTGTGGATGAGGATTTTTGTCCACAGTCTTGATGGAGAAGCCAAAAAGTGGTTTAGGGCCCTGACCCCTGGATCCATTGATGGGATTGAGGCTTTAGATGATATCTTATTGAGGCAATGGGGGGATAAAAATAACTTCATTTATTATATCATAGAGTTCGGGTCCCTAAAAAGAGAAGAGGGAGATTCTATCCCTGACTTCTCCAAAATATTCAACAAAATGTACAATAAGATCCCTGCTGAGATAAATCTTACAGAGGCCTCTACCAAAATCACATATGCTAGTGATTTTGACCTTGAATTGTACCTCATGTTAAGAGAGAGAAGAGCTACCTCCTTGGCTCATATGCAAGATGGATCCCTGGAGGTAGAGTCTAATATATTGGCAGTTGACCGACTCAGAAATAAGGTTGATAGAGACAGAGGAAGAGGAATATCTGAAGCCTTAACCTTCAGTTCCTCTACCCCCACCCCCCTCAAATGGATGAAGTAACCAAGTTACTAAAATGACTTTCAGCTAGAATGGAAAGGTTGGAATTAGAAGGGAAGAAGACATACATAAATCCTCAAAATGTTGATAACAGAGGTAACTTCAGGAGGCTGAAAAACAATGCTCCTCAGATTATGCAAAGAGAACCTCAGAATAGAGATAGGGATGATCAGAAAATCCATACCCCTCTTCAAAACAACCTTGTTATAGATGAGGGTGGAGGGGAAGAAGACCTTGATCCAGAAATTCACTGTCTTGAAGATACATCCTCTTCTCTTCACTTAACACATTCAACATACGAGGATTCTCTCATGGACAACCAATTAAATGAGTTGAGCAAGGGGGATAAGGTCAGTGACAACCCAAATATATACAACCTCGAGTCCAAAAAGAAAGGAGGAGAGCCTGATGTTCCTAATCAGCCTACCAGAGCATAAAAACATGTTGAAGATGTAATAGGCAACAACAAGGAGAAGGAAACGCATAACCTCCCACCAGTAGACAAAGGTCCCATCCCAGAGGTAAGAGAAATTTTGAAGCCCTCCTCATATTTTAACTTTGAGCATGAAATTCAGAAGATTAGGATTCATGTCCCCCTTTCAGAGTTGATCAAGAATGAGTACTTTAGGAGATCCCTATCTAAGTTGTTGTTTCCTGAACCCTCGAATCATCCCATAGACTCAATCAATTTGCAAGACGAAAAGCCAGTAGTCATCTTAGGTCCCATGGTAGAAGATAGAGATGATTCATCCCCTCACTTCTACACATCACTGAACATACATGATAAGGTACTGCATAATTGTCTGATGGATTCAAGAGCCTCTCATAATCTCATGCCCAAAATTGTCATGGACAAACTAGGACTAGAAGTCACCAAAGCATACCATGACTTGTACTCTTTTGATTCAAGGAGGGTGCAATGTCTTCGGGTCATCAAATATTTGGTTGTCACCTTGTTTCAACTTCCCATGAAAAGTGTGGTCATGGATATTGTAGTGGTTGATGTTCCCCCAAAGTTTGGCATTTTATTGTCAAGATCTTGGATAAAACGACTTGAAGGAACATTGTAGATGGACCTCACATATGCTACTATTCCTGTGTTTGGTGGGGATCATAGAAGACTGTACAGAGAAGATTAGTTGGCCTATATTATTAGTGATGAAGAAGATCTGACCAATCATATTATGTTTTTCCTTGATATTGATTTGGGATCCAGCTTATTGGATCTCACTAATGTCCCTAAAACTCCTCTTGAAATCAGAAAACATTCCCTTAATCTATGTGAATATTCTCCTCGGTTACCTCTGTTTGGAAAATATTCTTTGATGGATCCTCTTCTAGGGAAGGTGTTGGTGCTGGAGTGGTCCTTGTTTCACCTGTTCAAGAAATTATATCTCTATCATACAAGTTAGAATTTGAAGCTACGAATACTATGGCAGAGTATGAAGCTCCTGTTTTGGATTTGAGGGATGCAAAAGATATGGGGATTGAAGAGATATAAGTGATTGGAGATCCTGAGTTGATTGTCCAGCGGATAAGAAATATTTATTAGGCAAAACATGCTCGTCTTAGAAGTTACAGAAATGAAGTATGGGACCTCATTGACAATTTTTTCTTGGCTTTCAACATTTCATTTATTCCAAGAGAAGATAATGTCATGGCTGACTCTTCAGCTGTTTTAGCAAGAAATTTCAGAGTTCTTCTACCACCCAATCTTAGGTATGATATAGAAGTAAAACACAGGCCCTCTATACCTAACAATGCCAAGAATTGGAAGGTGTTTGAGTATGATCTTGAAATCAAAAGATTCCTAGAAACTATGGATGACTTTTCTGCATTACACATCGATCAAGATCCTGGTTCTGACATAGATCCTCATGCTGATGTTTTTATGAACAATATTGTTGATCATCATATTGATCAACTGCCAGCAATCACATCCCAAAGGGAGTGGTCCCTCTGGAAAGGTTACTTGACAAAAATTATGTGGAATTGAACGGTAAAGTATCAAATGATGATGTTGATGTGGTTGAGTGCAATATTGGCATAGAGAGGAATCCAAAATTTGTCAAGTTGTCAAGCAGCCTGTCGAAGGAACAAAGGGTCGAGTATACTGAGTTATTAAGATAATTTTCTGATGTGTTTTCCTGGACCTATGAAGACCTCAAAACATAGGACACAATTGTCATTGAGCATAAGATCCCATTGAAAGAGGAGGCCAAACCATTTAGGAAGAAATTAAGATAAATAAATCTTATGATGCTACCTATTATGGAAAGGGAGGTAAAGAATTTGTTGGATGACCAAATCATTGTCCCTTTAATATATTTTGAATGGGTGGCCAACCTAGTCCCGATAAGGAAAAAGAGTAGAGAAATCAGACTCTGTGTCGATTTCAGGAATCTAAACAAAATCTCGAAGAAGGACAATTACCCGCTACCAAAGATGGAACACATATTATAGAGGGTAACGGGCGCATCCAAGATTTCCATGATTGATGAATTTTCTGGTTACAATCAAATCTTTTTTCTGCTTGAAGACAAAGAAAAGACATCCTTCACCACTCCCTGGGGTACATTCATGTATGCCAAAATGCCCTTTGGATTGATGAACGCAGGAGAAACCTTTCAATGAGCCATGGACATATCTTTCATAGGGGAAAGGGATAAATTTGTGGTCATCTATTTGGATGATATTACAGTTTTATCTAAGTCTGATAAAGAACATTGTGAACATTTGAAAAGTTTCTTCTTAAAATGCAGGTAATTTGGCCTTTCCTTAAATCCCAAGAAGTCATTGCTTTCCATGAAAGAGGGAAAGTTGTTGGGACACATAGTATCAGCTGAGGGGGTCAGGATTTATTCAATAAGGGTGGAAGCTATTCAAACCATGTCACTTCCCAGATCCAAGAAGGAAGTCCAGTCTTTCCTAGGAAAAATCAATTGTTTGAGAAGGTTTGTTTCAAATTTTGTTGAATTAGTGAAGCATATCACAACCATGCTCAAGAAGGGGAATGAAGTAAAATGGACTGCTGATTTCAGAAATTCTTTCAAACAAATCAAGAAGGCCTTGACTAAGGCACTTGTTCTTATCAATCCATATTACTCCAAGGATTTTCTGATTTTTTCTTTTTCTTGTTTTGATATAGTGGCAACTATTTTATTACAGAAAAATGCTAAAGGGCTGGAGAAGCCTATTTCATTTTTTAGTAGAACACTAAGATATGTAGAGGTGAAATATGACATCATGGAGAAACATGCCTATGCATTGGTGAAAGCCCTCAAGGATTTCAGAATATATGTCCTTCATTCAAGGGTTATTGCATATGTCCCTTCATTTGTTGTGAAGGACATTCTCATTCAACCTGACATAGATGGAAGGAGTAAGTGGATTGCCAAAACCCTTGAATTTGAGATGGAAATAAAACCCACCAAATTAGTTAAAGGCCAAGGTTTAGCCAAGTTGTTGGCTGAATCTAATTGTAAATATTTGGAGGTTAACTTCATCAACACTTTCTCAGAGAATCAATAGGAGAAAGTACCCGATAGAAGCACTCAGGATGACCCTTCATTGGCATAATGCACCTGGTATAAAAACATTATACATTTTCTGCAAGAGTTGCAACCTCCAGATGGAATGGGGAAGAGCAAGGAAAAATATTTAAAGCTCAAAGCAATTAGATATTTCCTTATTGACCAGGTCTTGTACTGGAAAGACCCTTTAGGTGTGCTTCTGAGATGTTTAGACCCACAGGAGGCCCAAAATATTATGTTTGATTTTCATGACAGCCTGTGTGGTAGACATCATTTATGGAGAAACACGACCTATACAATTCTCAGGGATGGGTACTTTTGGCCTACTCTATTCACTGATGTCTGTGCAAAATTCAGAGCTTGCATCAAATGTCAGAAATTCTGTGGGAAGCAACAACTCAAGTCTCTACCATTGAAGCATGTGGTAGCTTTAGGACCCTTTGAGCAATGGGATCTAGACTTCAATGGGGGAATTCATCCTTCTTCAAGCAGTCAACATAGGTGTATCTTAACTGTAATAGACTATTTCACCAAGTGGATAGAAGCTATTCCCACAAGGAGTGATTCTCATAAAGTGATCATTGGTTTTCTTGAAGATATTTTGGCAAGGTTTGGTTTTCTGAACAGGATCATCACCAACAATGTTGCATCCTTCAATTCTAATCCATTGATCAAATTTTGTGAGCAGTTCGAGACTTCATTGACCCCCTACTAACCTCAAGGCAACAGATTAGGCAATTCCTCTAAAAAAATCCTAATAAAGATCATCAAAAGACTGCTAGAGGACAACAAGAAAGCATGAGATTCATATCTCAAATTTTATTTTTAGGCCAATCGAGTGACAACAAAAAGGTCCTTGGGTATCTCTCCTTTCCAAATTGTATATGGGACTGAAACATTTTTTCCTTCCCATCTCGCCCTGCCTATGGAAAAATTCTTCTAGGACTACCAAGGAGAACCTGATGATATGATCAGAATAATTCATCAACTGGTAGAAGTCCAACAGACTAGAGAGCACACGATGGACAGAGCACATGACCATCAATAGAAGATCAAGGAAGCTTTTGATAGGAAGAGTGGAAAATAATATTTCTAGCTGGGAGATCTAGTACTTAAGTGGGATGCACCCAGACAGGATAGAGGCAAACATGGAAAATTTGAAGCCCTTTGGATCAGTCCCTTCAAGATTTTTGAAGAATTTCCCAGAAACACTTACAGGTTGCATAATTTGGATGGTGATGAAGTTTCTGGTGGCCCTGTAAATAGGCATTTTCTAAATAAGTTCTTTATTGGAGCCATAAGTGGCTCTCATGTCTTTGTAAATAATTTTTTTCTTTTTCGTTTCCAGTTTAATGGGTGACTCCACAACCCAACAAAAGGTGACTAGAGCTGCAAAGGAGATATTAGATCCTCACAGGGAGGACTCTATCCCCCATGGAGCCTAATGTTATCACATGTTTCTGCAGGGGGAATGTTTTTCCCTTTGTTTTGGCCTCTAGGTGACAAAAGGCGAAGAAGGGGCTAAAAACCCACTAAATGACACTTATCCTGAGTTCGTCAGGGTTAATGTGACCATTTGGCACGCTGTGATAAGAGGCATGTAGATCTAGGTGGATGAGATCTGAACGCTCCAGATCAATGGTCGTTGATCATATCGGGGACCCAACATGTGCGGATGATAAAAATTGTAGTGTAGGCCACGTTTGAAACCATGGTTTTGTGGAGATGCTACGTGTCATTCAAAGACACACATCGGGCCCAAAAGAGGTGAATAATCAAACCACTTTTCATAGCCTCGATATGCACATGTGCGTATAAGGCCCTATCCTAGGTCAACAAGTGGTTTCTCTATCCTACCGGTAGATGTCCCCCACTCCATCTCTCTCCTATGTCTGTCACATCCCTCACTAACATATAAATTTCTCTCCCTCACACCTATCCTCCACTCAGTGTCCCACATGTTGCATCTCTCCTTCTCATCTCTTGCCACCCATGCCACCTCGCTCCACATCACCTCCATCCCATTACAACTCAACTCCTACTTATGTGGCCCCCATGCTATCCTTAGTTTCCTCTTCCCATCCAGGTGGTCCACCTAGCCATCTCCACATCCACTATTCCATGACAAGCCCGCCAATCACATCTTCGATTTCCAGGTCTGTTGTCAGGCCTCCTTGTGAGAATCCGACTTAGATCTAGATGGAAGAATGTAGAGGTCGCCAAATTCCACAAGTGTAGTGTCAACTTCGGCCTTCTAGATCCCGATGAAGTAGTTATTGAAGTTATTTGGTGGTGGTTGAACATTGTTTCCACCATAAATGGAAAGCCCGAGAAAGGACTCTCACCAAGTCAACTCAGCAGCAGAACCTTCCTAAAGCACGATTGTGTCTGACAAGAGCTCACTTCTAATAGGAGACTGCATGCACAGTCTACCAGGAAGCATGCAAACATAATGCCTTCAATGAAGAGACTCGAGCACATGTCCGTAGATTTTCTCTGAATATATAGGAGTCTTCCTCATATTTTGTTAGGGTCGATGGTTGAGCTAGGCTCCCGTATTGTAAAGTTTTAATGAAACTATGGTTCTTTTGGTTATGTATCTATATTTGAGACTTCTTGTTTAATGTAAGTTAGCTTCTTTTCATATCTCTGTGAAGGGATATGTTAGAACACTCGGGCATGGAGGATCCAGTCGAGGGTAGTTGTGTTATTGTGATGTAGGTTTGATCATAATGACATTGCAACCAATTTTAATCAGTTTCCATGGCATCCTTTCCCTACAGTGCCGAATGACTTGGGCATGGATGATCCAGCCCAGTTGTTGTCATTGAATTGTGATGTATGCTTGATTTCAGTTCAATGATAATTTAATTTAGTCCCCTGAAACTCTGAACCAAGAATATCTTGCCTTCTGAGTTTTTCCTACTTAGGCTACTAGAAGAACGGATGTCCATAGCATACCTCTTCATTTTCCTCAAGTTCTTACCCCTACTCACCCTTATTAAAAATTATTGATTGAAGTTAGATTGAGACCTCACTTTCCTGTGCATTCCAACCCAGTTTTTTAAGTTAAAGCGATATAATCTTGAGACTACATCCATTAGACCACCCTTTAAAACTATTCACTGTGACATACAGACTGATGGGTATTGGGCTTACCTCTACAACAATCCAGAGGTGACTTCCAGTTCTAACAAATGGCCTAGATGGAACAATAACCCATTCTGTAGATGAAAATCAGTGACAATTGTGTTTGTTCCCAACACATGGTAGGTAGTGGTGAAGTTAGGATATCTCTTGTATAGTTGGGGCCGATCGAACGTCTCATGTCTCTAGGAGTGTAGCACCATGGTTAGTGTTGCAACTAGAGATCGACTGAGGGAGTTAGCGATGTGATTGGTGTTCCATGTCTTATACTTGATTTTGATATGGAACTGCTGCAAGTATGTGGACCACTTCTAATGGTGGTAATTATGGAATTTTCCTTGTGTATACATGAACTGTAGAGGCTTATGATCAGTGTTGATTATTTTCTCCTTTCCAAGAATGTAATTCTTTTTCTCATAAGTGGGGTACTTACAGATGGTATCTGATAACATCTCACTATTCTAGGCCACGAGATGTCCATGATAAGTGAGAACTACTCCCACAAAATACTATGATCATTTGTCTCAATGTTAAAAGGTTGTTGTAGGTCACGTAATGGGGGCACCAGGGCTGAGCACAGGTGCTACTTAAAATCATTGAATTCTTTCTGTTGCGACTGGCCCCACACAAGTGTTTCCTTACCATTGCCCCTAGTCACTTGAATAAGGGCCCATGTGATGTGGGAAAATCCCAACATGATTCTGTGATATAAATTGGAAAGTACTAAGAGGCTTTGAAGCTCAATGAGTGTGGTTGTGGATGGCCAGTCATAAATGAACTAGATATTGGCTAGATCGACCTACACCCCATGATCATCCACAATGTAGCCTAGGTAAAATATATTGTTAATTCCAAAGGAAAAATTTTCTAAATTTGCATATATCTTGTGTTGTTGTAGAGTGTGCAAAACCTATTGAATATGCTACAAGTGTTACACCCAACTCTTGTTTAAGGTGAGGATGTCGTCTAAATACACCACCACAAAATAATTGGTGAAAGGTTGCAATATATCATCCATCATCCTCATGAAAGTTTCTAGGGAATGTTTCAAACCAAAGGCCAGGACCAACCATTCAAAAAGACCTTCTTTAGACTTGAAGGTAATATTCCATACATTGGTCTTCTCTATTGGGACATAGTGGTAGTTAGACTTCATATCAATATTATTGAAGTATTTGGCCCCCTTGAAATGGTCAAGGATATTGTCAATTCAGGGAATTGGGGACCGATTTCTTACTATGATTTTATTTAAGGCATGTTAGTCAATGCAGATTCAAAAGGTCTTGTCTTTCTTCTGCACAAGATAATTGGGGTTCCACAAGGTAATGATATTTGGAGGATGTGCCCATTTTCGAGCAACTCTTGTATATGGTGATTTATTTACTCATTTTCTAATAGAGAGTGACTATAGACTAGTCTATCGGGTAGTGGTGCATCGGGGGTCAGATCGATTGAGTGCTTGACTTAATAGTGGAGAGGTACCCGATAGGGTGAGGAGAAGATGTCTTTGTATCACAAACTTATCCACTTTATTTTACTATCAGGAGAGACCTGTTGTGGAGGCCATGGATGTGGCTATAATCATCCGCTCACTTTGAGCACGAATCATGAAGAATGCAAACTTCCTTATCTATGATATGACCTTCCTGCATTGCTTGGTAGAGATCAAGAAAATGGAAATATATGGAGCTACCTTTGGTATCCTATATAATTTCCTTTCTGAAGTAATAATAAGACTATGACGCCTAGACTCATATACAACATGGCGTTTCCATAAATGAGGTTGTCCGAAAATAACATCAGAAACTTCAAGGGGGGTGACCTCAAAAAATACCTCATCTTTGAAGGGCTTGAGGCCATAGTCTAGGGGGAACTATTGGCTGCTGTAGAGACCACTCCATTGGAGAATCCATCCAATGGTGTATGCCTATGGGTGTGGTGTTTTCAGCAGAGCCAATCACTTGATGACATCTGTTGAGATGAGGTTCTTTTGGCTACCACTATCAACGATAAAGTGCAAACGATTACCCTTCACCCACATATGTGAATGACATAGGTGCTTACCTTCCTATCGTTCATCAGGATCACCAGGATGGATCTTCGTGGTAGTGGCAACGTTGGCACTGGGTTCTGTATCAATGATTTGTCTCCCTTTTTCTAGTTCTGACTTAGATTCAGATCTCACATATGATTCAAAAGCTTTAACATCGACCACCAAGGACTGCTTTGAGCGACATTAAACGGTGTTATTCCAGTGGATATTATGAAATTCACACCATTTCCTAGTGTCTTTCTATGTCTTCCCATTGTCCTTCTTTGTTTTCGGTTTGGACTGGTTGTTCTGCAGTTGTCCATCCTTGGTCTACCCTTATTTCTTGCGGGTTGGGGCCGCTTTTTCCCTACTTATGGTGTGAGGGGTTCCCAGACCCAAATTGTCATGTCTTTTGTTTAATATTCTTCTCGATTTAGACATCATATCGATACGCCACGCCCAAATACAAGACGTCAAAAAAATCCATTTATGTTTGGATGTATCTATGTAGACCATTGCATTACTTGAGCACCAGATCTCGCTCAAAGTCATTGATACCTAGCTTGGTGCACAAGGTATGGAAGACATTGGTAAAATATAGCATTGTTTGGTCCCTTTCCTGATGTAGTGTGGTTTATCTTGTATATAAGTCATCATAACTTCCAATGGGGTAGTATTGTTCCTTAGTAGCATCCCTGAAGGAAAACCAAGTTTGTACCACTACAAATAATGTAGAACCATCCGTTTACTTTTTCTCATAAAAAGTGCCCCACCAATATTTGACATGGGGGACGGCCTTACGGAGTGCAAATGTAATATGTTTTCTATCAGAAAAGTTATGGACAAAAAAAAACCTTCTATAAGGTTTGACCATTTGTCTATGACATCTGCATCTATTTTACCTTCAAATATAGGAATATCAAAATTGATCTGTACCTTGAAGGGGGTGACACCTCCATTTGAGAAAGATGTTTCGCCTGTTGGAAATCATCAAAGGATTTGCACAAAATTATACATCATCTCCTTCCTTTTTTGCAAGAGGTGATCCAAATGGAAATCAGTGTCCAACCACCTATTCCACTATCTCAAAACATGGGTTTCCACCTTGTCATTTTTTCTACAACATTTCAAGTCCTAAACTTCCGGGGCCATTTTGAGGCCCTAGAGAGAATTTTCTGGGCCTTCCATAGTCACAATATAGGCTTTATCCAAAGTGTGATGTAAAAATGTGTAGTCCTAGGATAGACCTTTCAAATGAGCTATCTTGCACCCCAAACAGACATTGTGTGCAAAATTTACGCGCTTGGGAAGTTGATGTACCAACTCACCCCATCGAGGCCCACATGAATTTTGGTATTTCATGTTTCGGGGTTAGGTTTTTGGATTTTACTTCTGTTAAAAAGGCCTCTAGATCCTCATTGTATTCCTCATCATCTTCTTTCCAATGAGCGTAGCCATCATATCTCTTCTCAGAGATAAGCTGCCACCATTCTAACGAGTCATTCACTCTCTAATTTTACAGTTTCTATACATTCTCTCATTAATAAAAATTATGAATTATTGTATATATGTTTTTATTGCAACATTTATGTGTATCTCGCAATATCTTTTTATATTTCATTGTTATATCTCTAGCTTCATTTTGTTCTAAAACATAATATGGAACAGTTGTATCATATCACCTTGCTCATTGTCATTTCTTAGTGCATGTCCCTGATCAGGTCAGGGTACAAAGTGTTCGTTATTGAGATAGTTTCCCTTGAGGAAAATCTCTCTTGTTAGACCAAGCGAGCTCCCATGGTGGAAGAAAAGAGAGACATGGGAGAAAAAGATCCAATCAAGTTTTTTCTTGCGGAATCCCTCACGTAATAGAGGAATGAGATGTTGGAGATTTTTTCCCAAATCCTTCAACGATTGCTGAAAATAATAGGCATGTCTTTGTGAAGAAATCCCTATGGAGATGTTACCCCATTCAAGGTACATGTTAATTTTTATATTCCCGTATTTGAAGGTTAGATCGATGGTTAGGAAAAATGGTTAAATTTGCTAGAAGGTTATTTCTATGTTCACATTTTTTCCCAAAGAGAAAACATCACCTTTGCACTCCTTAAGGCTCTCCCTCATGCAAAACATTGGTGGGAAACTTATTGGGAGAAAAATTCCACAGAGGATTATGGAATATTTGGGGTCAAGCCCACTTGGGATTTTTTTATGGATGTGGTTAAGGAGCAATATTACCTTATGGGAAACTATGATGACTAGTATATGAGATGGACCATGATGCATCAAAAGTGGGACCAAACAGTGTCATAGTTCACAAATACCTTCCATACCTTATGCACCAAGATGGTTATCAAAGACTTTGAGCAACATCTAGTTCTGAAATACCATGGGGCTCTACACATGTACATCCAAATCGAAATGGATTTTCTAGACATCTCATCACTGGGAGCTTCTTATATATATGTTGTTAAAATCGAGAAAAAATTTAACCAAAATAACGAGTGGGAATTTGGGTCTGCAAATCCGCAACAACCAAAGTATGGTAAAGGTAGTTGTAACTCACAAAAGAGTCAATACAACAAGTCCAAGACACAAGAAAAAAAGGTAATGAGAAGACGAAGAAGCACACTTGGAAGTGGTGCGACTTCCACAAAATACCTTGTCACAACACTGATGAATGTTTCTAGAAACAATCATTGGTGGTCAAGATAAAAGAAATAGAGATGAGCCTTGAATCAAACTCTGATTTATACAATATTAAAGGAGAGAGATAATTGATGAAAAACCCACTGCTATTGTCGTGACCGTAACAATCCAAGCAGAAGAACTAGGGGATGTTGAGGAGGGGGAACACCTTTTCCATTCAAATATGTGGGTGAAGGGGACACCATTTCATTTTATTTTTGATAGTGGAAGCCATAACAATATCATATCAGTAGAGGTCATGAAGTAGTTGGATTTTTTGACAACACCACATCCACAACCATCAACATCAGATGGCTCTACCAGGGACCATTTCTTCATGTCAACAACCAGTGTCTCTTTTCATACGACATCAAGCCATTCAAGTATGAGGTACTTTGTGATGTTTCCCCACTAGAAGTTTATGATGTTCTATTAGGACAACCATATATGTGGAGGCATCATGTTTTTTATGAGTCTTGAACATGTAGCATCATTATTACTCTGGGGGGTCATCCCTATAGGATACCAAAGGTAGTTCTAACTATTTTGCTAATAAAATAACGCAACAAAGTAATCTCTCATACCAGAAAATTTAGCCTCTTCATAACCTAGTCAAAAGAGAAGGACGTTGCAACCTATACAGCCTCAGACCAAGACACTTCTATCTAGAAAAAATCGATTGACAAGATTGTAGAAGAGAACTAAGATATTCCTATTGAACCTTAGGGGGTGCCTCCACACTACCCAATCAAATCAAGTTATGATAAATCCCTTCATGTTATTCTTGTTTCATCTTCATCAATGAAGTCCTCCCACACTTAGGAATATCATGCAGCCAGATTACTTCATAAAATCTTTCAACAACCTAAGCAGGGCAACTTCTTCACCAAGGAAAACAACTCACCAAGGTTCAGATTCAACAAAATCTTCCCCGGGGACCTGATGCAGTGGATACCATTTCTTTCTAAATGGGGAAGATTGATCCATATGGAAATCATTGGCCACCCACCTATTCCATTGGCTCAAACAAGGGTTTCCAACTTGGTAATTTTTCTACAAAATTTCGAGTCCTAAACTGCTGGGGTTGTTTTGAGGCCCTAAAAAACGTTTTCTGGGCCTGACCTAGTCAAACTGAAGGCTTTAGAAATGGAAAAATGTGTAGTCCTCGGATAGACCTTTCAAATGATCTACTGTGTTCCCCAAACGTAGATCATATGTAAAATTTACGTGCTTGGGAAGTTGATGTAGCAACTTACCCCATCGGGGTCCACATGAATTTTGACATTTCATCTTCCATCGTTAGGGTTTTGGATTTTATTTATGTTAAAAATACCTCTAGAGCCTCATTGTAATCATCATCATCTTCTTGTGAATGGGTGCATCCATCACATCTCTTCTCATAGATAAGTTTCCACCATTCTAGCAAGTCATTCACTCTCTAATTTTATAGTTTATGTACATTCTTTCATTAATAAAAATTGTGAATTACTGTATCTCTTTGTTTATTGCAACATTTTTGTGTATCTTGCAATATCTCTATATATTTCGTTGTTATATCTTTGCCTTCATTCATTATAAAAAATAATCCAGATCAAGAGGGATTCTTCGAGCAACAGTTTAAAGGGATCGTCTACCCCATCATCTCTCTTTTCTTCCCCCATTGGTCATCTTTGGGTTCGGCAAGGCCAATATTGCAAAGGCTCAAATTTTTAGAGTCCCAACTGCTTATACCCTGACCTCGTTGGGGACATCCACAAAGAAAAAAATGAAGAGCAGACCGCTCTGATATCACTAATCCAGATTTATGAGCAAAATGAAATGAACCACATATCTATAACATTAACACACATATATAGAGAACAATAACATATATACGATGGAAATTAACTTCTATTCAATAAAGAAATATGTTGAAACTATAAAATGCAGAATTAAAGCAATCTTGCTCGAATGGTGGTAGCTAATATTTGAGAAGAGATGTGTCAGTTACGTGAATTCATCTAAGAACATTACAATGAGGCCTCCAGGCCTTTTTAAAATCCATAAGTAAACAAAAAATCCTATACATCCAAAAACCTAACCCTGGAAGATGAAGCAGTAAAAGTGATGTGGGCCCTGATGGGGTAAGTTGGTACATCAACTTCCTGGGGTCATAACTTATATATATGATGTTTGTTTTAGGCACACGATATCCCATTGTAAAGGTCTATCTGAGGAATACACATTATTTTGTCACACTCTAACTTTGTTTATAGTGTGACTATGGAGGGCTCAAAAAACACTATTTAGGGCCTCAAAAAGACCCCAAAATTTTAGGACCAAAAAAAATATAAAAAAACTATCAAGATAAAAATTGTAAGTGCCAAGATGAAAGTTATGTCTGAACTAGTTGGAAGAAGTGGGTGGCCACCAATATCCACGTGGATCATTGAAAGTATCTTAAACTTGAATTATAGTAATTTTATGAATAATTTATTTTTTGGAAGTATCTTGAGCTTCAATTATGGTAATTTAATCATCATTTATAGATATAAAATGATGTTATATGTTATGGTAATGATTATTTATGTGAATAAAAAACTATAATAAATGTTGTTTCAGAATTATATTAAATGATGGATAATAATATTAATATTAATATTAATTCATAAATATAACTCTACAAAATAATATTAAAGTGTCTTGACTTATAAGCAATTATAAATTGAGATATACTCTTATTCAACTTTGAACTATTATATCTTATTCAACTTTAAACTATTATATCTCATATCAAATATTTATTTAAAATCTTATATATATATAT
>ML820931.1:0-34679 GCA_009831015.1 Picea engelmannii
TGCAGTAGTGGGTTAGGGTGCGTTTTACTTGATTTAAGAGGATTTTCAAGAGTTTATTCAGCATGGCTTTGGCAAGGAATGGATATGAGTTGGCCTGATGCCAGGTAAGCAGGTGTGGTGCAATTTAGGGTTATAACACTTACTAAGATGGATCACATTTTGTAGAAGGTGGTTGGATCTCAGAAGATGTCAATGCTTGATGGTTTCTCTGGATACAACCAAATCATGGTGCATCCTGATGCCCAAGAGAAGACAACTTTTACAACACCTTGGGGCACCTTCATGTATGAAAAAATTCCTTTTGGGCTTATGAATACAGGGGAAACCTTACAAAGGGCCATGGACATATCCTTTGTTTATGAGAAAGATAAGTTTATTGGTATTTACTTAGATGATATCATTTTATTTTTAGATTCTGATGATGGACATCTTAAACATCTAAGAAGGGTTTTTCATAAATGTAGGAAGTTTGGCATCTCATTGAATCCCAAAAATTCAAATTTTGGAATGCAATAAGGAAAATTACTTGGACACATAATTTCAAAGGAAGGGATAAAGATAGGCCCCAACAGAGTGGAAACAATTCTGAATATTGGCACACCCAGGAGCAAGAAGAAGGTACAATCCTTCCTAAGAAAAGTAAACTTTTTGAGAAGGTTTATCCCTAACTTGGATGAAATTATAAAGTATATCACAAAGATGCTCAGAAAGGAAATGAGACAAAATGGACTCCTAAATATAGGAAATATTTTAAAGAAATTAAAGTGACACTGACCAATGCTCCAGTGTTGGCCAACCCAAATTTTGCAAAAGATTTTATCTTGTTTTATTTTTCTTCAGAACACACCATTGCTAGTGTTTTGTTGCAAAAAGATGAACAAAACTTTGAAAGGCCCATAACCTATTATAGAAGGAATATGAGAGACTCCCCACTCAGGTATGACATCATGTAAAAGCAAGCATATGACTTGGTGAAGGCCTTAAAGGAATTCATAACTTATATCTTTCATTCCCATATCATTTCTTATGTGCCTAGAAATTATGTGAAAGACATTTTGATTCAGCCTGATCCAGAAGCGAGAAGGGGAAAATGGATGGATGTGATGTTGGAGTATGACCTCGAGATCAAACCTACAAATTTGATTAAAGGTTACAAGGTTTCAAATTTGATGGCACAGTCCAATTATGATGTCTTGGGAATCAATTTCATTTCCGACCTATCAGTAAATTCAAAATAAGAAACAGTCCCATAGGTATCCCAAAAATTCCTTGATTTTCCTTGGTATGCTAATATTATTTATGTATTAAGAAATATACAAGATCCTCCTTGTTGGCATGGAATTGATCAGACCAGGGTCCTTCTTAGGCTACTAACAAAAGGGTACTGATTAGTCTAGAGTGTTGGCATTTTCATCTTATTTGGAGAGAAGAAGCCTCACCTGAAGCACAACCAAGACAAGAAGATAGGGAAGGGTAAGGAGAATACTTAGGTAGTTCTCAAGAATCATCAGGATTCAACACAATCTTGCACAAGATGAACCAACAAGTAGCAGATATGAACTCATTCATAAATAATAATAAAGAAAATAGAGTTGCGATGACATTTTCAAATAATCTGTAACATAATGATCTTATCAGACATGAAGAAGTAAAGTAGAATGACAACTTATAGACATAGATAGAGAATTACATAGAATATTTAAAAAATTTAGGTCTCTCCATATATTTTCATCAAAAGGTTTCTCATATACAATTCAACAGATACATACACTGCTTGGTATTTCCAAAGTAACAACTCTATACTATTGATAAACAAGGATATGCTTGGCCCCTTGCTTTCTCGACATTACAATAAGTCATTACTAGTTACAATCTTTTCTGGGTCCGAACTCATTCTTCATATCTCTATCTACCCTTTTTCCCAAGATGGATATTAACTATAATAACAGAGCCCAAAATGGAGTGAATGATAATTCCATCAACCCTTTACAATCATATACATCTCGTATATATAATCCAGTTGGATTCAAATTCTTTCTTTCTTGTTCTTGTTGTAACCTCTTTCTTTGGGCTGGTGTTGCGTTGTCCCTCTAACCACTTTATGTTTCTTTCTCAATTCTTTTTTCCATATTTATTGGGACTTGTGCAAATTCCTGACCAAAATTGGGACTGTAGTATTGCCTATGCATCTTCTATTAATAGAAAACAAAGTGCCCAACAAGATTTGACTAGAATCCTTGACTCTCCCTCGAGTCAAGTCCTTGGTTCTTTCGTGGTTTCTGGAATGACCTTTTGCTTTCCTTTATCCTCTGTCTCTTTTTTTATTTCAACATTTTCTGGAACACTTTCTTCTTTCACCTCTTCAAATGAAAGGCCCAACTCTGGAACTAAATCCAAGGCTCTCTTCCTTATGTCTTGGAAGTTGTCATCTTTATTCTGCCATTTTCTAGCCAACAACAAAGATTTAGCCATGAACCCCTGAGTTGTGTTTGTAATGCATCCCTTGGGTTTAGACACAACCAGATATTTCCACTCTGAATCAACTATAGCATCCACTTGGTGGATATGTAAGTAGGCTTTCTAGATAGCTGGTTGAAACTTGCACAACACTCTCTTATCCATTGATTGGGCTTCATATAAAGTGTTTAGCTCATTGTCAGTTTGTTGGATCTGGTCAAATTTTTCCTGTTGTTCCAACGGATCTAGTGTAATGGAAGCCTCTTCCCTGAGTGACTGTACCTTCACGTGCAAGTCCTCTAGAGCCTCATTGTTTCATGCTATAATTCCTATCCAGTCACTAACTTCTCTAAAAATCATTGTACACTCTGCAGTCCTCCAGTGTAGAGTTACTATAGCCTTGTTCCCTTCAACCATAAAAAATTTCATTTTCTCTTGTAGCTTCTGGGGTTGTTTCTCTGCTTCACGCTGACTCTCCTGAAGCTATGCTTCCATGCTCTCTATGTGAATGGCCAGATCTGAACATGTTACCTCGAGTAGCTCAATCTTCTCCACAAGCTCTCTTGTTGCACTAGATTTCGGTAGTTGTGGTGTTGCCCTTCGAATCACTGTCCAGGCTTCTACAAGCTTCTCTTGGACCCTTTCCAGTTTATTCTCTGCCTAGATCTTTGCATATTCTTCTTGTGTCCATCATGCTTGAGCAAGGAGTGCCTCTTCCTTTGAAAAATGTGAGTCTCTCTCGGCTTATTTTATCCTTTTCTCTAAATTACCAGTTGAGGCTCTATTCAGGCCAATTAAATGTGTTGATGACCATTGAGTGAGGTCACCAGGGGAAGTAGTGGGCTCCTTGGGTACTCGAAAATGCAGTGGGAGTCCACTAGCCGTCAAATGCTCGAATGGTGTCTTCATCTCTTCCTCCCCTGTATATGGACCTTGCGATGGCTGTGCAAGTCTCATCCTTACCATTGCTGGTAGGAATGGGAGTATCTTAGCTTTCGCAAAGCAGAGTTACACGAGATATGCACATTGTTGTGGATTCTGGAGTACTATCTCCATTTTTTCTTGCAACGAGGTTTCACTCTGGTCTGATGTTGATTCAAGTTCCTTATGAACCTCTTGTAATTATGGTTGTTTCTATACCACTGTGTCTGCGGCTCTATTTTGTTGGATGGCACCCTCAACATTGATTGTTGAGGGAGTGTGTTGAAGACTTGAGGCTTGCGGTATTGCCACACTTTGAATATCCATTGAAGGTAGAGTGTCCTGAATTGGTACAAATGGAAAGATGGATTGGGTGAAGACTTCATGGGTCATACCATTAAGTTCTAGTATATGCGTAGGTAATTTGGGGGGGTCCAGCTACATAGGCTTAGGTTCAATGGTTTGGGATGGGATTGTTGTTTCTTGTGGTGGCGATTGTGGTTGTGGGGGTGATCGAGGTTATTGTGGTGAGGGGGCTTGTTCAGTGATTATGGTGGTGGATGTAGTGGTGTCTGGTTCTAGGTCATCAATGATGTGAATCACTGTCTTCATAGCTCGGATGGTGGCTATGGTATGAGGTAAAGTCAATGATATCGGTTGTGTATTCAATGGCTTAACAAGGAAAACCCTTGTCCAAGGCTTTATGGGCGTGACATATCTTATGAAAGTAGTAGCAAGGATGTCATTAACATCCTTACATGAGAGGACAACCTAGTCTAGAAGCTGCGGGAACACTGGTAGTGTTCTCTTCTTGCGCTCCAGAGGTATCTCGTCCTCCTCCATCTCAGATTCTGATGGCATCTCATCCTTCTTATTCTTTGTTGTTGGTGCTACTGGAACAGAACTTGACCTGACTGCTTCTTTCTGTCCCCTTTTATTTAGGAGCTCCAGGGGTAAAATATAGTGCATCCCCAACTTGCATGGGTTGTGCTTCACTCCTGGCCATGACATGAACTCCTTGTCAAATGCCTCTTCTTCTAGTTATAATGACAACATCCGAGAGTGAAAGTCTTCTTCCTTGGCATGCCTTGTCCAGAAAAAGGTATGGTGGCAGTTCATGCCAAATGTGATGTTTCTCCTGTTCATGTTGAGAAATTCCTGTGGTATGCGCAACCTATGAGTTTCTTCTATTAGCCCATTGTACCACCTTAGTAATGCGACATTTTTGAATTCTATATTTTCTGAGTTCGACCTTGAATGCCAAGGTTCGAACATATTTTCCAGGCGACCCTTGTCTTCTGGTGATAATGGTCTACCTGGGGGTGAAATCCACTTCCACATGGTGAATTTGACCATAAAGTAGCCATACGTAAATGTTATGCCCTTCTCCTATGCCTCCTCACAGGCTACCAAAATTTCTTCCACGGTAACTACACCAATTGAACACAACTCCGTTGGTGCAAAAATCTACCATTGAGAGGGCATCTAATGTGCATTCACCTTTGTAATATGAACACATCACCTTGCTAGCAATTACGTAGCAAGTGGTCCTGACTGTCTCTGGTAGAATGGGTTAAATCTTGGTGGTGCGCCCCCATCTTTGTGTATGGAACTTCTCATACAGGTTGGGCTCTCCCTTTTTCTTCCCATGCTTGCTCGGGCCTTGAAACCCTTTCGAAACATCCTCTCCTTTGAGGGATAATATAGTAAGTTGATGGATATCCTCTGCATGAATTGGGTACTTTCTATCGAGCCATAGGCTCCTATCATGTACTCAACTGATGAGGAACTTGGTACACCTTGAAACCTTATCCGAAGTTTTGAACACCAGTAAATATTTGAGATTCATCATGCTGGAGTTGAACAAATTAATGAATTCTGGTTTTGGGATGAACTACATCCCTCCCATTGTATCTAGAGCCAAGTCCCAGAATACACTAAAGTTCATTAGTGGGAACAGGACCTGGTCTGTTAGGTCGAGGTTGAGGAGCTTCACCTGCTCAACCTTTCCCTTGAGATTTCCCATGATCTCGACCCGGGGATCACATGTCTCATCTGGCACTGTATCTTTGGAAACTGAACTCATGCTTCCTGTAGCTCTCTTCATAGTGACTCTGGAATATCAACAGACTTTGACAGGATAATTTGGATTTGAGATCGCGACTGAGGGTTGAAGGATTTCACATGCATTACTAAATTTTAGAAATCGCAAGGCACAAATTTCTCTCTAGGAAACAATATGTATTATGTCGATTTTACACACCGTTATACTTAGGATTAGATGGAAAGTTCTGTAATAACTACTAAGGCCACTCATCATTAATTCTATAGATGTAACCGAAAGCTGAGTTGTCCAATGGGAATATTAACGGGGTAAATCCATCGGGTGATTTTGACATTTACTGAACAAGTTGGTCAGGGACATGGCCGACTTCAGGCCTTATTGTTTGAACATATGAGAATATTGGTGTGAATACTGATGGAATCTTCATGTATCACAGATTTATGGTCTAACAGAGTTTGGACGGGTTACTGTAGTGGTCATAAAGGCTATGACTGGACTAGGTTCGTGTGGCACATGGAATAGGATTGCGTTCGGATTCGCCCTCCTCCGACTACAATGGGGTCCTTGTCATATTTAATGACTGTATTTAATGGAATTATGGATCTTCTGATCCTATATTGTTGAGTAAGAAGTTTTGCAACCAAGTAATACTTAGACGGAAAATCGAAATACATGTCACGATGCAACAATGCAAGCATCGACTTTATTAACTAAATTAAAAAAAAAAAATTGCAGAAATTCAAATCTAACTACTATACATGCTCCTTTGGAATAGAGAAAAAATTGTTTAGCTCAGTGCTGAGAAATATAGGGTGCGCCATTCACCCATCCTGGTCTAATTATACTATCCAATTATGCTAGTCTGACTGCACCAAAGTGTTGGATCTCCGCAACTATAAATGGGCCCAACCAGTGCATGTGAAACTTACCTGGATGTTTCTAGTATCGATTGTCATACAATAGGACCTTATCCCCTTGCACAAATGTTTTACTCTTAATGTTCCCATCATACAGATATTTCTTCCTGGATTTCTCGATTGATTGATGAAAGTATGCTAAAATCTTGGTCTCATCAAGTTCTTGCAACTCCATAACCCTCTTCGCGACTAATTCATCCTCTGACATGTGTGTAATATGTACAATATATAGACTCGGGGTAATGATCTCTATAGGTACCAAAACCTCTTTCCCATAGACTAGTTGAAATGGAGTATACTTTTGGAGCTTCTTCGTGGTGGTCCTGTAAGCCCATAACACTATTGGGACTTAGTCATCCCAATCTTCCCTATTTTTGCAACAAACCTTCATTAATCCTCTCTCCATAATCTTGTTAAATGCCTCTACTGTTCCATTAGATTTTGGGTGGTAGGGGAACTTTTATGATGTTGGATTAATAACTTTGTTGTAAGCTTTGTTATTGTACTATTGATAAAATGAACACCCTAATCACTAGTCAGACTCTTAGGACATCCAAACCGAGTGATAATGCTTTCAAAAATAAACCTGGAAACAGTATTGGTTGAGCAATCTTGAACAACTGTTTCCTCATCCCATGTTGTAAGGTAATTAGTTGTGGTGATAATATACCTATCCTTTGAGTGCTTAGCTGCGGGGTTGATTAGCCCAATGAAATCAACCTCCCACTTCTCAAATGCTTGTAGATCTCAAACTGGATGAAGAGGTAATTCATCTCATCGTGATGAATTTCTTACTCTCTGATAGACTTCACAAGATATATCATATTCCTTTTTATCTTTGAAGAGTTTGGCCCACCATAAGCCAGCTTGGAGGACTTTTTGTGCATTGGATTTTCCTCCAACATGGCCTTCTGAAACTCCACTATAGAACTCTCACAATATGTCTTGTTGTTCATTGTCTAAGACACACCTCCTGAGGATACTATCTAGTCCCAATTTATACAATTGCCCCGAAATCAATTGATAGTCCACTGCTCGAACCACCATATAGTGTTTCTGAGTTGTGGAGTATGTTTATGGGCAGGCCCGTATACTCAGGAAAACTACTATGTCTTCCAGGTATTCTGGTATGGCCTCAAACCAGAACAAGTCTTCATCTGGGAGTTGATCATCAATTGCTCTGCCACTTTCTCCTGACTCTAATCTAAATAGGTGATCAATACCCACGTTGCATATTCTAGGTTTGATGATTACCTCAAATGAAAATTCCTGAAATAGTAAAAACCATCGACAAAATATTTCTTCAAAGACAGGCTTTTTGACTAGATATTTTCACGCAGAATGATCAGTAAAAAAATTAAAATGAGAGCCTAACAAGTAATGTATAAAACATTTTAGAGCATAAAGCATAGCCAAACCCTCCCTTTCTGTGGTTGTATAGTTGCATTCATCTTGAGACAGTTTCCTGCTAGCAAATTAGATGGGATGATCCATATTTACCTCTCTTGGTTGCGCTAATATGGCTCCTAGGGAAATACATGATGCGTCTACATGAACATGAAATTCATTTTCCCAATTCAAAAATATCAGAATAGGTGTTGTGTTGATTTTTTCATTTAGTATGTAGAATGCTTTATCACACTCTGGTGTCCACTGGAACACTTCAAATTATTTAGTAGGTTTTCCAAGGGTGCATTAATATTCACATATCTTCTGATAAACCTATGATAGTACATTGTGTGCCCCAGCATGGAGCGCAATTGTTTAGCGCTCATAGGCGGTGGCATGTTCACAATGACCGGAACTTTGGTTGGATCTACCAACACTCCTTCTTGGCATACTATGTGGCCTAACAGATTGCCATGTGGCACATAGAAGATACAATTTCTGAGGTTCAAAGATATATGCAATTCCCTACACCTATAAAACATTAGACATAGTATCACTACATGTTCTTTGAGAAGATTGTAAATCATCCAATCATCCATATAAACTTCTATAAATTTGTGAATAAATTCTTGGAAGGTTGTTATCACAATCTTGGAAAAACTTGCAGGGGCATTATTTAGACCAAAGGGCATCAAATTGTATGTGAATGACCCCCATTCTATTATGAATGTGGTCTTCCCTTTGTCTTCTTAGGAAAATATCACTTGTTGATACCCAAAAAATCTATTTGTAAATGAGTATGATTCTTTCCCCACAACTTGTTCTAACACCCCGTCAGTAACAGGTGTGGGAAAAGTGTCATGCACATAGGAAGATTTAAGGATTCTTTAGTCTACACATACCCTAATGTCCTATGTACCTTTCTTGCTCTGGATAGTTATGGGGCTAACCCATTTTGCTTTTTCAAATGGAAAAATGAGTCCGACCTCAATCATCTTGTCTACTTCCCTCTTAACCTTTTCTTTCACCCCAGGGTTAAGATGATATACTCTATTCCTAACAAGTTTTGATCCCAATTTTAGTTCAATATTCATCTGTCCCATAGCTCCATTAATCCCTTTTATCTTTGAGAATGTCTTTGGGAATAAATCATCATACTCCTGCAACAGGCTATGTATTTCTTGGCCAGTTTTCTCATCCCAATAATCTCCTACCATAGCTATATTGGGTTGCTTGTTAGTTCATATGTTGAATTTTTGCAACTTCAATGGATGGTTATAAGAATTATCAGTCTGACTGGGTATGGTGTTCTGTATTTCTCTCCTTACTTCTATTTCCTTAATGGATAAGTTTCTCAGTTTTTTTAAATCCTCTGGTTTTTCCAAATCCTTCTTGATCTTATAGCATTTTATAGGTGTCTTATCTGTGTCTAAGAAAAAATTATACTAAAGCACTTGACTATGATTGGCACATACCACTAGGTCTGATTTCCGTTCACAAGCATCGGTAAAAGGCAATTTTTTAATTATTTGCAGAATTATCCTAAGCTCGGGGTACTTACTTGTAAAAGAGAATTCCTTGTAAAATTGTGGTCTACCTTCTGGTCTCTTCATAGATGTACTAGTCTTTCGCAATCAGACCTAGCGAATGGGGAAATACTTGAACCCACAAGCGAGATGGTATTTTTGCAGCTTGCCACTATCTCACGCATTGTTCAATATGTTTTTTAGGATCAGACTGTCCATTGAACAGTTGTGCAACTTGGAAATCCATTTGCATCTTTGACTTCAACTACTCCTTACCTTGAAATCTACATCGAATGGCTTGCTTCACATCCTGCCAGTTCTTGATCGTGACTTTGTGACTATCCCACCATCAAGAAGGGGTTTCCTATAGATCTAAGTCCATAACTAAAATCCTTTGATCCTCTGCTATATTTTCTTCCATGATAACCAGAAAACTGTGAAGTTTTGAGGTACCAACGTATATCATATGTTCCCTAACCTCGATTCCAACCCATCTAGATGCTCTGACTATTTGCGCATCTTCTTGAAAATATTTCATATGGACCTTGCTTCAAACTGTCAAATTCTAGTTCTAAATCTTCATCTATTGATTGAATGCTCCTCCAACTTATTGATCCATCAAAAGTAGGCTTTATGTAGTCTTCTCTCGTTCTTGTTGTTATAGCATATAATTGATCCAAATCTTCTTCTTCCATATTGTTGTCTGTTGGATTTGTTTATCGAGGGCTTACATACAGATACAATGGATGAACTAATTTTATCTTGTCTTCTTTGAATGTCATAGTATCCCTCTTTAGGTCAATGACAAAATAGTTATCATAGGCCCAATTAATACCGAATAGTGTAGGATAAGGGTCCTTATCGCCCATGATTTCTATCACTTAAAAATAAACTACAGTCTTTACTCCCGCAACATCTATCACCAAATTATCTAGTTTTCTTATTGGGAAAATGAAATACTGATTGGCTATTCTCAATTGGATTGGGGAATATGTCAATTGGGGTTTTCCTAAAGCTTCCCTAGTCTTTTTAGGTAGTATGTTAACAACATATCCTATATCTAACATAACATATTTAATATCAAACTCATCTAGTTGGGTTGCTAGTCTAAACTCTTTCCCAGTCTGTATTTTCCTTCTTTGCACTCTCTGAGTATTCTTCTCAGGAATATTAGGCCTTATTCTAGATTCTCGAGACTTTTCAGTTCCTAGGAATAGGTACAGGGAATTGCGTAACTTTTATGTTAGCTGGTCAGTCCCAAGAATATAAGAAAATAACTGAAACCAAAGGTCAACTACATTTTTTTACTGCTCGGGTTGTCTTATCTGGATTGCAAGGTTTCGGGGTGTAGGGGGTGAAGTAGGGAACTGCACACTCTTAGGATAAATGATAGGATGAAGGGGGTTTTATTCCATCTCAGGGCTAAGGATACTCTAGAATACTTTTATTCAATGTTTAAAGTATAACTTATGTTTCAGAGGGTCATACCTATCCTCCTTAGGCGTTTCTTTCTGGATATTAGAAAGATTATCAACATCTGTACCAGTCTTTTATCCTCCTTGAGTAATGATATTAATTTTGGGTAGCTATCCTTTGATGACCCTCTTTATCTCTAATTTTATAATATTATCTCTTCATTGACTTACCCAATCTTTTCATTTCACAATTATCTTTGTGCAATCTTTAGTTGCGTGCCCATTGGTTCTACAATGAGAGCACCATGGTTGTCTCAGATGAGGAAAATCCCTATCCATGGGACATTTCTCATCACAATTGTAGCATCTAATTGGTCCTCTTCCCCCATTTAATCCTCCTATTAAGTCTCCTCCAACTCCACCTCCTCGACCTCTTCCCAGTCCTTGAGGGGTTTCATTCACCCTAAATGATGTTCAATCCAGTCTCTCAGTGAGTGCATCCAGTGCTCTACATAAATTTGTAGCATGCATGGTAGATGTGTAGAACTAACAATGTAAAATATTCATTACTGTTGAATACTTCTAAATAATGGGGCACTGCCTTGGCCCATGCCCATGAATTCGACAAATATCACAGTACTCAAATGTTTGTGATGCTTGATTACCTAGAAAGGCATGATAGAGGGTTGGGGTATGGAATGGTAAATTCGCAGATACTTGTGAAAATCCTCCCATGGGTCCTGGTGAGGGTCCCATCCGATTATGAGGATGTCCCATTCCCCTCATATGTGAACATTTGTTCGCCAGATGTCCCTCTATGTAGAATTTGGTACACCATACTTGTGGTTGTCTTGGTCTAGGTATCGTCAATTCTTGAATCTTCTATGTCAATGTCGATATTTGTCCTTGTAGTTGTGCCAAATTTTCATCTAATGAAGTTATGGTCACTCTTAGGCTCCTCGAATATCCTTCCATGTATTCAATCTTCATTGATTATTCCAAGGCATCTGTCAAAGTGGCTATCCGTTGTTGCGTTAATGGAATTCATGTCAAAGGTATCAACCCCTAGACATACCATTCTCTTTGAGGATCCTCATGAATTGGATGTTCTAGCCTCCCTATATCATATTTAAACTTCTAAATATACTCCCAGGCTGATTCACCTTCCCTCTGCTGAATTTTATGCAACTCAGACATAGCTTGTTGTTCTGATTGAGGTAGCTTAAACTCTACTATGAATTTTGTTCGTACTTGTCCAAGTGTGAACGCTTGTCCTTGCGCTTCTGGCACTCCTGGCTCAATAGACTTCATGTACCATTTCAGAGCACGACCTCTCAAGGTAGTCTATAATTCAACCAATTTATTTGCATCTAGAGTCCCTCTAGACCTCTAGATTACTTCACCTAGGAACCAATGTTGCTCAAAATCCTCATCTCCTTTACCCCAGAATTCTGGGTATCGAGCGATCGAACCTCCCACATTTCCAGCCATAGTTGATCTTACTACTCCTATCAAGATAAACCCTAACGGTCTTGGTTGCGATCTACTAGGTGATCCCAATATCCTCCCAGTATTAATGCTTACTAGTTGTGATTGACTAACTGACTGTACTGAAACATGAATAATATACGAAGGTAGTATATACTTTACCACTGGTATAGAAGACACTTAGGGTACAGATGATTTGGGGCTAGTGATCTGGGGGTTCTTATTCTCATCCTCTGGAGCAGTCTCTTCAACCAGATTCCTGATCTTTCCTGGTATCGGGGCTGAATATTCTCTTTCTCCTACAAGATCCATGTTGACTTCCTTGTCCCATGCTTCTACACCTTCTTCTTCTTGTCCACCCTCTTGGGGACTTCTTTCTATTTTCACTTCTCTCTCACTTACTCTTTGATTGGTCGGTCTTTCCTGTCTTCTCATCTTCCACAACTCTTCCTTTTTTCCTTCCTTGACTTCTCCTCGTGTGAATTCTTTCTGCAACTTCTCAGATTGTTTCACTACTCTCTTTATCTTACCGCGCCACCACTTCTCAACTATGGAGACTCTTTTCAAGGATCTCTCATCCCTTGATTCCATTTCTTGTTTCTCCCTCATTTGTCAAAGAACCCTCTCCCCTCTCTCAGACTATGATTCCACCCCAAAATCACCCCACCCCAAGCGAGGGTGTTTAGGCTGCCATCTTAGTTGGGGAAATAGTCAGCATCCCCTCCTCCATCAAGAAAACCTTAATCCATAGGGGGATTTCTCTCAACAGTCTTCCCCTTGCGTCTTTCTTGAAATATTCTTCTGCCCGTGAAAAAGTTTGATGGTTCTTAGCTGAAAATTCACTAATGTATCCTTCCAGAGTTGTATTGACCCATAAATTGATCGCTCTCATTATCGGATGATCTAGTCGATGAAGCTCTGCAATATATTATTTATCCCAGGCACATGTCTTCTTGACTCATTCTTGTAATTTCAGAGCTTCTTGGAGCCTATCTATCCAACAGAATAGTTCTTTTGAAAATGTAACCCAAAAGATCTCGTATTGGTCACTCGATATTTTTGAGTAAAAGACAACCTCTCGTGTATCTTTCACAGATTTACCTCCCAAATTTGCTTCTTTCCATATGAAGGAATCACAATTTTTCTCCCACCACTAGTGAATATCGGATCGGTGAATCCGTGGAAGCATTCTCCCTATAGGTTCCCCTTTAACGAAGGTACCCACAACATAACATTTTTTTTGGGGCAGAATTGATCAGACTAGGGTCCTTCTTAGGTTACCAACAAAAGGGTATTGAGTAGTCTAGAGCACTGGAATTTTCATCTTCTCAAGAGAGAAGAAGTCTCACCTAAAGTGCAACCAAGACAAGAATATAGGGAAGGGTAAGGAGAATACTTATATAGATCTCAAGAATCATCATGATTCAACACGGTCTTGCGCAAGATGAACCAACAAGTAGCAGATCTGAACTCATTCATAACTAATAATAAAGACAACAGAGTTGCAACAACATTTGCAAATAATCTATAACATAATGATCTTATTAGACATGAATAAGTAAAGTAGAATGCCAACTCATAAACATAGATAGAGAATTACACAAAATATTTCAAAATTTTAAGCCCCTCCATATATTTTCATCAAAAGGTTTCTCATATACAATTCAATAGATACAGACACTGCTTGGTATTTCTAGGGTAACAACAACTCTATACTATTGAAAAACAAGGCTATGCATGGCCCCTTGATTTCTCAACATTAAAATAAGTCATTACTCGTTACAATCTTTTATGGCTTCGAACTCATTCTTCAAAGCTCTATCTACCCTTTTCCCAACATGGATATTAACTATAATAAAAGAGCCTAAAATGGAGTGAATGATAATCCCGTCAACCCTTTACAATCATATACATCTAATATATATAAGCCAGTTGGATTCAAATTATTTCTTTCTTGTTCTTGTTGTAACCTCTTTCTTTGGGTTGATGTTGCGTTGTCCCTCTAACCACTTTATGTTTCTTTCTCCATTCTTTTGTCCATATTTCTTGTAACTTGCGCAACTTGCTAACCAAAATTGGGACTGTAGTATTGTCTACGCAACTTCTATTAATAAAAAATGAAGATCCCAACAGTCATGAGTTAAGAAAAACCAAAGTCATATTTTTTAAGTTGAAAGAAACAAAGTTTTGCATTCTGAACCATTCTCTGTATTGGAAAGATCCAAGTGGAATATTACGAATTTTTTTTCTAGAGGAAGAAGAAAAAAATTATATCAAAGAGTTTCACAAAGGTGATTGTGGAGGGAACCATTATTGGAAGACCATTGTGCACAAAATACTGAAGGCAAGGTTCTATTGGCCTAGTATTTTTTTCGATGTTTGCAAGGAAGTTTCAAGCTGCCATGAATGCCAAATTTTTGATGCAAAAAGAAATATGCAACCCTTACCATTAAAACCTATCTATGTTGAAGCACCATTCAAGAAATGGGGCCTTGATTTTATAGGAGAGATTCATCCACCATCCTCATCTCAGCATAGGTGGATACTGACAACCACAAAATCCTTCACCAAATGGATTGAAGTAGTCCCCACAAGGAAAGTTATTGATATTGTTATCATTCAATTTTTAGAAAGCAATATTTTGTCTAGATTTGGTTATCTATTCAAGATCATTACTGGCAATTTAACAAAATTCAAGTCCAAGAAAATGGAGAAATTTTGCAATGACTATAATATAAATCTTGGCCATTCCACAATTTATTACCCACAAGGTAATGGATTGGGTGAGTCATCCAACAAAAGCTTGAATAGAATAATTAAGAAGCTTCTACAATAAAATAAGAAAGCTTGACACAAAAATCTTATCTAAGCACTATGTGATGATAGGATCACCAACAAAATCTCTATTGCTACATCACCCTTTTAGATTGTATATGGTACAGAGGCAGTTTTTCCTACCTCATTAGGACTATCAGTGATGAGATTGCTACAAGAACAGGAAGTTGAACCAAATGATGCTCTAAGGATGATAAACCAATTAATCCATGTGCAACAAATGAAAGAACATGTCTTCAACAACTCACAACTACACCAAGATAAAATGGAAAGAGCCTTTGACAAGCATACTAAGGAAGATGATTTCAAGTTCAATGATTTGGTGCTGAAGTGGGATGCAAGGAATGAAGACAAAGGGAAGCATGGAAAGTTTTACCATCTTTGGTTGTGACCACTTAGGATCATTGCATACCATGGGAACAATGCCTATTTGTTGCAGGATCTCAATGGATATCTCATTGGTGGAGGACATGTGAATGGAAAGTTTCTCAAACACTATCTTGCATAAAAAAAAATTAGTCTCTCCATTTCATTGTAAATAACCATCTTATTTTCAAATGAATCATTTTAACTCAATAATCAATAGAAAATTGAATCCTGAAGTGAAGACCATAAGTTTATGCTGAGTTTAGTCAAAGTTATGCCAAGAAAATCTTGTAAATAAGTTTGTTTCTTAGTTTAGATTATTTTGAGTCAAATAAATCCAAATGGTTAGGCACGTGGTCTATTGTTCTTTGCTATCTCACTGAGAGGATATCATCCCCATTGGAGCCAGTTGTTATCACCATGATTTTTATAGCTAGAGTTATAGGTTTGTCCAAATTTTAAAAGGCATGCCATGATATTGGGAAAATAAAGTCATTCCTAGATGAGTCATAGTTAGTGTGTCAAGGTTTATGAAGATAGTAATTAAATAAAGAATGACTTGAAATTTGAGTAAGGGGTCTAGCCATAATTGGGTTTAAAGGCTTTATTGTCTTTTTCATAAAACACCATCATAAAAGGCAAAGAGTCAAGAGTGTAGATTTCATCATGTTCAATTTGTAATGGTCCACTATCCTAAGTATTGAATCACTTTAAAAAGTGGGAAATTATGTGTTAAGGTTGAATCAAAGGTTAGAGTAAATGTCACATCAAAAGGTATTATGGTTCATAATCACCTAATCATGAGGTTAGAAAAGGAACGATCATGGTACTCCATGAAATTTGTATCGTTGCAAACTTAATAGGTGTTCCTGCTACACAAGTTCGCTACGCAAATCCTTAACTTTCCTTGAAATGTATTGTCACTATGGATAACCACTTCCCTTTTCATAATTTCATTCCTTATCCATTTGAGAAGAAATATTGGTCACCTTTTGTTTTTATCCATCGCCTCCAAGACCTGGATGTCATCCATATCCTCTCAAACAAGCACCAAATCTCTCTGCTACGCAAACTCCAGTCGCTATGCAAATGTTGTGTGCTGCCAATCGCTAGGAAAACCCTACTTGTTGATATTCAGTATGAAAACCTTTCACTCTATTTTTTGTTGCACATTCTCCATTTGTTTCAATCACTGTTCAAGAGCATTTCTTGGAGCTCATTTCAAGTTAGCCTCTAAAAATAATTTTCTTTTCACATAACCAGCTTTACTTCATTTGATATAAACTCCTGCCATCTTAGTTTTTGCATCAATTTTTCTCCTATTGTTCATTGTTGTGCCGATTTTTCTGCTATTATTAGTTGTTGCACCAAGTTTTCTGCTACTATTAGTTGTTGCACTAAGTTTTCTACTATTGTTCGTTGATGCGCTGAGTTTTCTACTAATGTTCATTGTTGTACATATTTTTATACTACTACATGTTGTTGCGCACCGTGCAAAAGTCACTATTCTCATTTGTTGCATAGAGGTTATTGCTCTCATTTGTTGCGCACAGGTTACTGTTCCAATCTATTGTTGCGCACCTGCAGTTCACATAGGGTTGACATATATCAACATCATGACAACCCCTCAACAAAAAAGAAATAATGTAAGAAGCGGGGAAGTCATGAGGTTTGAGCCACAAAATTCAAATTTGGTAAACAAAGACCCAACGATTAGGGTGTCCTTTGAACAAGCTGGAAGCATGATATTTAGTGAAAAAGGTTCAGGGGTATAATGTGCAGCTAACCAAGCAATTTTCTGTTAACTTTAATGGTTTCAATGCAACCATTGTAGGGGTCACTTTTCTAGTGTTAGAAGACACCATGTCAACTACTACAAATATTCCTATGCAGGGAGAGAAGTGGTTTAAAAGTATGTCATCATATACTTCATTTTATATTGATTTTCTCAAACCTGAATACATAAATCGGAATATTGGTGCCACCATTCCCAGTGAATATTTTTTGGAACCTTTTGAGAATATCTTGAGGGTAATCCAAAAATACTTTACTTGTGAGGTTAGGTTTGACAAGGTACATCAATACCACATTAGGCTCCTGATTCATTTCACAGGGAAAATCCCCCTAATATTACCCTTCTACTTGTATAGAATCCTGGGAAAAATTGCAAACACAATCCAAGCCAAAGCTAACCAGCCAAAGAGTAGCCTATTCCATTTTTCCTTGGTGAAGTTCTTGGTGGTTGGAGATCTTAGAAATTTAAATGGGGACTGGGATTCTTTCTTGAATTCAACAAACATTTCCCTAGATCCTAAAGGAGGCACTCCCTTGTCTGCTGAGAAATCAACATTTCATAGTTCAAGGGTAAAAGGAGGAGGTGTTGCTGAAAGGGGAAAAGGTAAAGAGATTGAGAATCCATCACTCAATTATCCATTCTTGAAGAAAAGAAGAAAACCACAATTCATTGATGAACCTAAGGAGATACAGGCTCCCAGTAAACCTCACACTAGGTCATCTTCTAGGAGGTTTCCCATACCCATAGTCTGAATAGAGTCTGTTAAATTTTCATCCCAGGAGACTGATGAGGAGAAAGTGAAACCAGGGGATAAAGATGTAGATGTCAAAGATATGCAACAAAAATACAAGAAATATCAATATATTATAGCCCAACTCTACCAGGAGAATAGAGAATTGAAAAGGAAACTGATAGAAAAGACTCCTGAAGTAAAAATACCATAGAGTAAATCAATTCAAAAATCTCCTACTTCACCAACGAGAGGAGAAAAGAATATGAAATTCTTGAATAAGTAGCTAAGAGAAGCTCAATACCAGATCATCAATCTCAGGGAAGAAAAGAGAATACCAAAGGAAGAGATCATGAATCATTACAAAAAATGCAGACCAGCCATAGACAATGCATGTGCAATCATTTATGATGCTCAATCAAATTTGAAGAGGAATGCAACTTTATTAAGGAAGGTGGGAAATTCAAAGAGATAGAACTTGTCATTGAGAAAGGAAAACAAGACTTTACATATACAAGTGAAATTGGATAAAGAAGTTAAGGAAAAGATGAATGATCCCAACCATTGCTGCCAACTGGATTCATGTGAGCAACCTCAGCATGAAGATTCATTATGTGAAGTTGCTATGCAAGTGCTATAGCCAACACTTCCATAGAAGTAACCAGAATCCATTGTGAAAGGGTGACAGGGTTGTCCAACAGTGCAAATGATGACTCATCGCAGCCACATGGTCTAATTTTGTTCAAAGATATATGATTGTAAATGATATTTTTATTATGTTATGATTGGAAAATTGGTTTTTCTATTTTTGGTAAATCTTGTAGAGGTTGTTGCTCTGTTTGAAAGAAACCAAATCAATAACTCTAGGATGTAGTAGTTCAACTCCTAGAAGCTAAGTGTATCCTTAGTTTTCTATATATGTTTCCTATTTTTATGTAAAGGGGCAGGCATAAGTATAGGAATTTTTATCTTCAATGTAATTTCCTGAATCTAATAGAAATACAAATGCAGAAGTCATGAAATCCTTATGAAAAAAATTCTAATGGTGGTGATCTGAAGATTGTACTCTTCGTTATATGTATTCCTTGTGTACTTATTTTCATCTTCACTTTTCTTCTCTTTAAATTGGTAAATTAAAATTCTAGAATTCATCTAATGGTGCTCTAGACTTAACTAATTTAAATTATGTTTATCTTCTTAACTAAGGTCAGAATTCATCCTTTATGATGCTATTATTTTGTTATGTGTTTATGTTCTTCTTTCACCCTACATAATCAAACTCAACACCGAAGTTCATCACCTTGTTTAGCCTTTGTTCCTCTGAGGATTTCTACCTACTAGGCACTGTTTTCTTTTGTTTTCAGGGGCTGACTCCATAGACCTAGAAATACTATACCTCTTTGCCAACAAACCTTGAAAAAATTATCTCAAACTTCTGAATCTAGCCATTAGTTCAAAAGAAACATGTCTATCAGAGATCAAGTCTCAGAGAGAGCCCTCTCTATATTGGAAAGGTTATTTTCCATCCTTAAAGTTGGTTTGTAGGTTACCTTTGTAGATTGTTTCTTCATCCCAACAATTTACTCAGTGATAACATGTCCCAAATAAGTGTGTCGGAGGGACCATTATACTATTTTTGTTTTACTCCTGCGGAGTTATAATCCATCTTGAATAATACTGTAATGACAAAATTCCCAAATGCTTGATAGGAAGAAATGTGTAGTAATTTTGCAACCATAATGTAGAAGGAACAGCTGCATGACAATAGATATTGTATGTTCTATTTTTTGTTTCTCTCCCTAGGGTTAGGATATTCAGGTTTTCTACAAACAAGGGTTTTCCCTATGCTGTATCTCTCTGATATATGTGTGGGGTCCAATAGTAGTAGTCAGCCCAATATATCAGGGCACCAACTAAGGAGGCTAGACCGTGCCCTTAGCCGTACTACCCGACTACCAAGGTACTAGAGAGTATATTCTAGAGTGTTGTTCTTGGTGGAACTATAACAGTCAGGCAGCCGATTGATTTCTCTATGGAGGGATTTAGGAGATCTAGGTTGATCCGTATACATGTGTTGTTTGGTGTGCTACCACTTGAAGGGGTACCAACAGGGGTTACAAGGGTGGCCAACAAATGTGCACTTAGGTACAACTTGTATTTACTACGTGTATGAATCCCCAGCTGTGTTTTTATGCACGTAATGACATGTATCTACAGCTTTAAGATGTTGGAATATGTCTCTACCCTGAAAAAAAATTTAACCCACAATTTCCTGTCAAGGAAGGTTCTCTGATACCACTTATAGTATTCTAGATATAAAATAGTATGCAGAACAAAAATATTTTATCTAGAAATGGCAGAGAAATAATGATATAATCATAACAATACCATAATAATACCATATTAACACCAGAAAGAGTACTTTGATTACTGATGGCAATGTTCACTTGCCTCTTTGAGGGGGAAACGTCCAACAGAGCAGAGCTCTATTACAATAATATCCAAGACAAGATTTTGCATACCCTCTACTTCTATTTATACTAAATCTATCTATCCAAAAGAACAATCTAGAGGAATATCCTTCTAGAAGCATAAGCTTCTATTAGGTCCTCTTACATTTGACTTATTCTTCCTTATTTCTAGGCCTTATTAATATTGGCATTTATTACATGGAATTATATTATTCTACCTACGTGAGGGGTTAGGGAGGTTAGGTTCCTAACATAATGTTAGCATATAGATTAGAATAATCCATTAACATACATGAAAAATACGTCCATGGAATAATAATTCAAATATTTGCAAAATATCAATTGGATGAGAAAAGAGTATTTCTATTAAAATAATTAGCAGAAGTATATAGGTGACAAACTTCTGTAATGACACATATCAGAACTGAGAAACTAAGTCCCTCCAGCTGGGCCTCCACCAATTCAATCCTCCACCAAAGGAAAGCTCATATAAAGGAGACAATGATGTTCTCCATCAAAAAGAAGGAAGATCTTGGGGGATGAACAATGATTTTAGACTTTCAAGGATAAAGGGATGCAGACTCAATATCAAGTGAAATTTCTCCAGAGTGTCTTTTCTCTCGAAGTTGAATTCTCTTCCTCGAGGCTTGGATATGGCTCCATTTATAGCCTTCAAATGGAACTGAAGGGCTGATTCAAAGCGTTTCCAATATATGGAAGGTCAAGGATCATGGATCTTGTGACATGGCATCAAAACCCAACATAATTTTTAATTTTGAGCACCAAACCCAATGTGCGTGGGTTGTAGTGGAGCCACCTACATATACGCTTGTTATCTAACTGATAGGGCGTGTATATGTGGAAAAATGTGTTGTTTTGGCTCTGGAAGGTACAAAAGGGGACTTCAAGTCTTCATATGGAAATGGAAAGGCCATCCAAGTAAGTTTCATGGGGTGAGGAAAAATTTGATGTACCATCTTGTTGTTGAGAGTAATGATATAGCAAGCCTACTGTAATGCCCCCAACCACCAACAGGTCGGGCAATGTCACAGAGTAAACATACTTTTCACTCTGATAACATTTTGTAACATCATCGGCCACCAATAGTTCGGCCATGATACCTCATAGAAATAACAATTATCATATGCATATAAATATAAACATAAATAGAAAACATATTCTATTAGTACACAAATTAATGTGGAAATAACAGTAAAAGAATACATGCAGTATTTACAGGAAAACCTCATAAATATAACAACATATATAGGAAATACTCATCTATATAGAATGTACAAATATGCAACATGTAAATTAAAAGAGAAATGGGTACTTGTCTTTTAATTGAAGTACACCAACTACATGTATACCTTCCACAAACCTCCTAGCCATAGACCATGCTACTCATCACTCTCAACAGTGGGTCACCCTCGAGATGGGACTAAACTCCATCAGGCAAGAGATTCCTAGGCTAGGAAAGGACAAAAGAAAGTTGCACAACACAACAAGAAGGATTTCCTCCAAGGAGACACTTACGCCCACAAATCACAGACTCGCATTTCCCACATGCATGTCCCACCCTAGGAGTGTACACCTTCACTATCACACAGTCCATTGATTGCTACACCTCCCTTTCCATGGCTTCAACTACAAGCTGGATAACGAATTCTCAGAGCTATGTAGCTACTATTGGACTTCCTCCAGGAGAGCTCACTTCCTCAACACACTCTCTCACCTGGAGAGAGTTTCTCACAGGCTTGAAAACCTACTTCTTCGCACTCTCTCCTCAACACACGGGAAAGGTGATGGAAGAAACAAAAACTGGACATGGAGGACGACAATGAAAGAACAATACATAGGCAACCCACAGGTTACAGGTGTCACAAGGGTAACCATTCAAGCTTGTAGAAGAAGTTCGAGTGTCTTAGAATTTGACAATGGTGGATTGGCTCACTGTGTACTTGCTCAGTGCATCCATGAGTCACCGTAAGGGATGGATATCCTTGTTTGAATGCTAAGAGAAAAATCCTCAGGAAAGATGACCAGAGTGGTTTGTGAACCCCAACAATGGTGGAAATTCCCACATAAATCTACATGTGACCTAGGTGACACTTGGATCTTTAGGAGCACATTCCTCTCCACTTGAAACCCATTCCTCCTCCCAAAGGAACTTAGGATAACTGGGTTTATTTCCCCAAACTTCAGTAATCTAAGGAAATACATTATAATATTCCCTTGGGTTAAGCCCTCAAGATTATCCCCTTTTCCTAGTCTCTCACCCCCCCTCCCTTACCCAGCCTAATGGAGATTAGTCCCCCATACTCTTTCTTCATGGTATATCTCCACACAACGATGTATAATTTTTATTAATGGTATGCATAATTACATATACAAAATAGTCTCCTGGCCTTATCATCCTAGGCTCTCTGGCCTAATCATCACATAAGCCTCCTAGCTTATTATAACTCATCTCACCAACAAAACAAACATGTTTACAATTCATAATTACAACTGGGGCTTTGTCGGGGGATATTACACCTACCGTTGGGGGGAATGTCTTTCGTACAAAACTAGTCAATTCTTCTACTATATTTTACCATGTTTAATTCCATTGTGAAAATGTTTGACATGAATGTTGTTTTTGCTAAATGGTTGCATTCATGATATTTTAATATTACTATTAGTTGAATGTACATTTATGCGCATGCTACCTTTGTTAATTTACTTGTATCAAGTAATTTTATTGGCATGCTACCATTAGTGGGCTGGGCATTTTACAATTGGTATCTGATCCATGGTTTCAACACTAGGCATGCATGGGTTTACTACAAAATAGCTAAGTTTTAGTATGTGTGAAGGATGGCTTAATTTTTATTTTTCCCAGCATAAGAAATTGGGGTCAAGGATCCAAATTTTGGTTTTGTATGATGATTGTTGAGTATGGGGGTCAATTTTTCCTTTATGTGACAAAACTTGGCTCAAAGATATGGGTTTGGGTTTACACAATGACTGCAAGCTCAAAATATGAAAATGACTAAGTATTGAAAAGATGGGAATTTTTGGTGGTAAAGTGCATATCACAAAACAATAGTTTTTGGGGGTGATATAGGGAGTATTGCCAAAAAATAATATTTTTCAGTGATGAATTGTATATCACCAAGGAAAAATATAAAAAAAAATCCCAATACATAGGCTAAAAGATAAATGTTTGGCACGATATGTGAGTGAAGAAGATACTTTTTTGGCATGATACATCGACCAAAAAGATAAATTTTTGGCCCAATACATTGGCCAAAAGATAAATTTTTGGCCCAATACATCATCCAAAAATATTAGTTTTGGCCTGATGCAACGACCAAAAGATAAATTTTTGGCATGATACATCGACCAAAAAGATATTTTTTTGGTGTGATACATTGACCAAATGATAAATTATTAGTACAATAAAGAAGGGAAAATATTCCCTTTGTCGCACCAAAAGAAAATAAAAGGTGGCGAAATGAAAGAGGAAAGATAAATTCCATGGGCGATAAATGAAGGGGAAGGAAGAAAGAAATAATCAGAAAAAAGTTGATGAAGGGCCATCGAGATAAAAGATAATATTTTGGCGTGATACATTGCCCAAAAGAAAATAATTTGGCTCAATACATCGTTGAAAAAGAAAATAAATCACAATGACATGTCACTCGAAAGAATTTTTTTTTGGAGTGATGAAGAAGTAAAAGGAGAAGTGACACATTGCTCTGAAAGATAATTCTTGATGATAAAGGGAAGTGTCTCAGTTGAGAAATATATTATTGGAGTGATATATCAACTAAAAAATAAATCATCCATGATTTAAGAGAAGAGAATGGAAGGGAAAGGAAAAGAGGAGAAGAGAAGAGAAAGAAAAATAGAAAAGAAGAGAGGAGGAAAGGAAAGGAAAAAGATGGATAAGGATAAAATAAATAAAAATAAAAGCAAGTCTAGAGCCAAAAACTTGTTTTGGCCATAACAAGAGTAGTTAAACTTAGAATCAAGTGAAATTTAAATGGTATGTACGTAGTGAGGAAGGATACAAAAGCTCGAGTGAGGGCCATTGGCCAATTATTCTTCAATATTTTGGAAAACATAGATTAGTGTGGTGCTCGGTGATCGAGACCCAAATGAGGATGAAATTTTTACAGTAAGTCCAAAAGCTATACAGAAATATACCTAGTTGGTATTTTTTCCAAATTCCAAAGCATTTGGTGTGGGGGGTACCAAAATAGGGAAAAATCCACTATTTCGAGCCACTTTTAGGGGATTTAGAAATCTTCAGAGGAAAAGGGACCCCAAATCAACAATATGGAAAATTTTATTTACTCAACTTTTTACTTCCTTAGCTAGCCATACACATTTTTCTTAGTAATGTTTTCCGATTTTTTCTCCATTTGGGAGATAGCGATTTTTCGCAAAAACATCTATGGAGGAAGTACGAAAAGGATAAAGTTGACAAATCTAGATTGATGTATAATTTGAAGGAAGTGTCAGATTACCAATCAAGAATTTTTTGTGTACTAAAAAAATACTATCAATGCCCAATATAAAAAATTTCCTGATTCTCACTGTATTTTCTTCTATGGGTGGCCGAAGTTGGCCTCAGATCTAGAATGTGTTAATGAACAAGGGCATAATTGAGTAGAGATGGAAAATTATTAAAGCCATAAATTATATCTCGGAAATAAGATTGAAGCATGAGTATGGTCATTCGAAAGGAATTACAAAGGAAAACATATGGAAGGTTAAGGTTTCCCAAGGAAGCATCTAGTTATTTCAGAAAGTTGTAGGGAAAAGGACAATTCGATTCCATGAACCATGCAATTGTTCAATATGGAAGATTTCCAAAAACATGTTAATTTTGGAAAAACATTTCCTGAGGGTAGAGGTGCATGTCAAATGTGAGTAGTGGGTAAAGAAGACTACATTTACTCATGGTGGTGCCTATGCACAGTTATAGAGGCACATTTTTAATGCAACAATGTGGAAATGAAAAAGGGTTGAGTTTTAATAACAAGGTATTGTTGATGAGTAGGGAAGCATGCAAAAATATAGTGTTATGTCAAGATATTATTAACAATAATATTAGATGTCATAAATTATGATTGTGTGGATTTATTTAATAATGTAATCCCATCGTCCAATGGACATAGAAGAAAGGTGGATCTTGTAGACCTAGTTGAGATAATGAAGATCTTCCATAGGGAAGTGCAGATCTATAGAGAAGGAAATGAAAGGTTGATAAGGGCTCTGGAAGAGTAGATACAAATTAATATTGATTCGGTATAGGGTTTTAATGACTCACAAATATAAATCAACAAGGATCCTCATACAAAACATAAATCCAAAAAGTGAAGAATGGAATTGACATGCATAGGAAGGTAAGGTAAGACTCCTTAGCAATGAATGTAGAAGAGTATTGATGGAAGTAGAGGTTGTTGCAAAAGAGAAAAAGGATCTCAGGATGTGATGAGTAACTCATGGGATGGGTGAGTCATATCTATGGGTAATCATAGGAATGCCTAGAAATGTTGTTGTACCAACAACTTCTATCTTAAGATATTCATATAAGGAAACCATTTTTGTTATCAGAGTGCATAGTGAAAAGTGAGGTACAAGTGAAAAGAATTTAGGGGATAGAATAATGAAGTTCATTCACTTAAAAAGTGCCAATTGTGAAATATAGCATTCCATTGGGAGAATTTTTGTCTTGAGTAGATAAGAAATATTTCACAAGGAATCACTTAATGAAGTGAAGAGAAGTATCCAAAAATTGAGAAAATCCAATGGAAAACTCGAGGTAATGGAAAGGGGTTCCATAATGATAATGGTTAAGCTAGTTGGATGATATTGCAACATCAAGAAGATGGAATGATATAAAGTATATCATTACAATGTATTGGAAGGTTCTAATAGAACAAAGTTGGGATTTGACTACCTAAGTAGAGGCAAGTCTCATTAGGACATTATTGGTTGGAATTACAAAATGGCTAAGTGGGACTTGGATAGAAAATGTTCAGATCAAGGAATGACAATGCACAGGGTTGAAAGGATCCAAAGAGATTCAAGGAAAGCCATGTATAGTTCAATAAGTGAGAACAAATTTTCACTAAAAGGCATATTTGAAGTGATACAAAATGCATATAGTGAAGATATAATGCATGTGCACTAGCAGGAATGTTGGGAATGGATTCTTGGTGCATATAGACATGAATTAGTTCATGTGAGAATGTCTAGACATGCATATGGCATGATTTTAAAATGAGAATAGTTTTTTTTATATGAAATAATGATGTTGTAATAATTGAATGCGATTAATCATGGATTTATGTATCTAAGAAAAAGGTTTCTGGCATGGTTGGAAGTGTTGATGTTGCCACTACATAGGATATCCATCCTTTTGAATGGAATACCGAGGATGGAAAAAATTTCGATCAAGAGGTTGGTGAAGGGATACTACAAGATTCCATAGTTTAGCAGTTGATCAGGTAGAGGCAAGTAACTTGATAACAAGAATGCGAGTATGAATTTGATTGTTTATGGTGTGTTGTTCCTGAGTCTGTACTTAAGGCTCAAAAGTACAATGTCAAGGCATCTGAAAGTATGAAAGGTCGATAAAGGATTATACTAACCTTTGGTATAGGAAACTTAATGAAGATTTCTACGTTCTCGCTTCCTAGCTTCCCACTGTTCCTAAATAGAAATATCTTGTTCAATGGATGCCCATGAATGTTCCAATTCCTCCCGGGTGTTCGCAGTTCTAAGGATGGTGTCGAAGAGATTTAAAGCGATATGTATTTGATTAGAGAGTCCGGGTTGAATGTTATGTTGAGTTGTTGCAGGGACAGTCATTGAGGAACAATACTAGTATGGAAATGATTTTTTAAAGAGAGATTTTATTTGTTGTTTCGATTCAGACGAAGTAAAAAGAAACTTTTGCATGAAAAACGAAATAGTAGTGCAAATTAAAGGTCCTTTCCTGTAACTATTTTGTTTTTGGTAAAAATAACGTGAGATGGGAGAAAAGCATTTATCTGTAGATGACGCAAGGTTCCTGTTAGTGGAAAACTTACATATACACAGAAGGAGAAATTGACATGAACATAATTGACATAGTGTAAATAAACATAAAATTCTGTAAATGTAAATTGGTCTTACATCGGCTGATAGCTGGTGCAGAGGAAAGACAAGAGACAATTACAGAAAAGATGAATGCCCTTCACTATAGTAGTGGTCATACTAAATTATAGTGACATACATCAATTATGTAGAGAAAAATGAAAAGAAACAAAAAAACATAACAAAACAAACTTGCAACACAGTCGTGACAGAATCGAGAATCTTCAAATTTGCTTGTATTAACTTCCTTCATGCAAAAACTCTATTACAATTGATCTCTGAAAAAGTCTAGCCCTGTTCTCTTCTTTTTGTGATCTATTTATACAAGATTGGCCTCTCGGTTCGGAAGAGCGAAATTACTCCATCTGTCCTAATCCATTTTTCAAAAAGGTGCTAGGTGCTTGTTTTTGCCTAGATTTAATACATATGATACATTTGTCCCAAAAAATGAAATAAAAGCTGTGAAGGTTTTGCATTGACAGCTGGGGGGAACGAGATAACTCCATTTCACCTATTCTATCTTCAAGAAGTGCTAGGTGCCTATCCTCGCATGGATTCAGTGTACATGATACACTTGTCCACAAACTGGGTCACAAGCTGTGAAGGCTCGGCCTGACAACGGGCTTCGGCAAGATAACACTCTCGAGACAACTGTGGAAGCTTATCATTTATTTGTATATCAACGAGTTCAAGGGCACCAAGTTGTACACTAGGCTGAATCAAATGCTTGTAGATTTGAGCTGGGTCTACCCTGTCCATCTTGGAGATTTCCACTGAACTTCTCTCATTCTCCTCCTTTATGTCGAGAGAAATCTGATCTATATTTATCTACCTTAGCGCCTCTGTGTCAGTTCCAATTTCTATCCCCAACTTCTCACCATTTATGTTATTGACGACCTCTTCTAACGAATTTGCCACTTTTTGAGCCTGCTCTTTGCTTAAAGTAAAATCCTTTTCCCAATTCTTTAACGAGATATTACCCCTGGTTTGTTCAGCAATGGTAAGCCCAGGAGGCCCTGAAAACCTGTTGTTGGTCGCTATCACTGCCTCTTGGAAAGTGACTCGAGAAGCTTTTGCGTTCCTTTCTTTGTTAATCAGATTCTCAGAGATTCGTTGTATTAACAAGAAGTCTTCTCGAATCTCTCCTACTTTATTTAGCAGGCTCTATTGAGCAGAGGAGATCCTTCTCCGAATATCAGTTGCTCGAGATTTAACGATCTCGATGTCAACCGCCTTTCTTTCTGCGACCTCCAATTGAGTCTGCAACTGTGTAATCGTATCCCTCTGCTGGCCTGATTGTACCCGACCATCTCGGATTGTAGAATTTTCTTGTTCCAGTTTGGTCTTGAGGACTTCAATTTCTTTCTTGTCGGCCAATCAGGCCAACTCAATTTCTCTGCTTGCTTGACTCTTAGTGCTTTCTGCTGCTGAAGCCACCCTGGCCTCAAGAGTCTTGATCAGGCGATTTTTTGCTTTGAGCTGCTTCTTTAGAATTTCAACCGAGAATTGATTTGCTGTCGCATACGCTCCTAGCGTTCCTGCAATTTCCGTGGAAAATTCATCTTTCCTTTTATTCTTCCCATCGGTCATCACTTTGATTTTTTTAACAGTGGACCCTCCTTCTTGATAAAATTCTCGCTTCACCACAACTTTCCTCTTTTTGTCAAAGAAGAAGTCATTAGGAGGGAGTTCCTCTGCCCTTATAGGTCTCAGTTCTTCACCAAATATCCATCCCTCGCTAATGCCTCCCTGTTCCGACTGCAAGGGTGTGACAGAGGTGATGGGTTGCCCGATCTACTTTGCACCCTTCCCTGGTGTGCTGAGTGGACCTCACCCTTTCGAGGGGTAAAAAGTATTCATTCCTGCTTCCGGATTATGCTCCTTGGGAGGATCAGTGGTCTCTTTTTCTGTTTCGGGATTCTCCTCCCGCTTAGGACTCTTCTCCTTTTCTGGATTCTTCTCCTGCTCAGGACTCTTCTCCTTTTCGAGACTTTTCCCCCGCTCGGGACTCTTGTCATGTTCAGGGTTTTGTTCCTGCTCCCCTTCTTGACGTTTCTCGGGGTTTGAAGTTTGCCCCATAGAACTTTTGGCCTCCTTTTCTTTGTCTTTAAAAAGTCCCAAACCTCCCAGCACCATGGGGAGACATCTTCTCCTATGCTCCTGAAATTTTAAAACAGAGGCCCTATCTTCGGGTGCTAGGGATCTTATTCGAAACTGCACTTCTGAATAGGACCTCGCCCCTTGGAAAACATCATCCGAGGGCGAAGACTCGTGTTCTAACCTTTTTAATCCACAATTCCCCAAATGGGTGCTTACAATTCTCTGCGGATCATGATTTTTGTACTCAATGGAGACTAGGCTCAAGTATTCTAAGGCCGTAGCCTCATCCTTAGCATGTCCGAAATCTAATAAGGAATAGGAATTTAGCTAGACAGGGAAAGGTGGCCATACCTTTTTTGATGACGCTTTGAGCTCTTTGCTCACTCCGCCGATCATCGTTTTTCGCGCAATCTCACGACAGGTGAGCTTGTCAGGAATGAAAAGCGGTAGTGCCAGAGGAGGGACAGTTGCTCCAAAAACTCTCAAATAGGAGAATTTTTATTCCATGTACCAGTCTTCGATTTGGCTTATATTCCCAGCAATGCTATCCGAGATGCGGGGTGGCAAAAGACCAAAAAGGGCGACGTGCAGGGGCACCACCACCCAGTTAAAAATCTCATAAATAAACCTGTTCGCGTTATTTTCCCACAGCTTATCATGGTACTCGTGAACAGTCTTCTCTTGGGTTGGAATCCAATCCCAATTCATTAAAGGAAAAGGCATCATGGAGAATATCGCATCCATGATATACGCGGACATGTAGAATATGGATGGCTTCCCGGCTGCCTTCTGCTCCTGGTACTCGGTGACCCTGTTGAACAAACTATCGGAGAGCGTTTTGGCCCAATTGAATGAGGAACCTTCTGCCACCCGAAAGATGAGAGGTACCCACTAGATGTAAAAATGCACGGTATCCTCCCAACCGAAAAGACGACAAGTCATCATCGCCACATACATAGAGTTTGGATCCAACGAAGAAATTGAATACACGCCCTTGTCATTCACTCTGAATGTCGCGGAATGAGAAACCCAATCTTTTATCAAGCCTGGCATGGTTTTTTCAAATTCTTCGCACTCTTTCTTTTTGAAGTCTGCCAGGAATTCTTTGCCATATGTGTATTCAGAAGTTGTTGGGAGCTTATACATAGACTGGATATGCTCCGGCCTAAAAGTCTCGATCATGGCCTGTTGGTCATTTAAGATAGTCCTGGAAGATAGGTCGATGTGATCTAATGCCCATCGGATCATATCGTAGTATGGGAGCAACCGAGGTCTGGTTGCAACCAGGTGCATTCCCAACTGAACAATTGTCTTGTACTTAGTGTTCATGTCGTCCTTCACAATATCAAGGTTATCGTCATCAGAATATGAACAGTTTACCAGCTCAGATTGTAGAATTTTTGAAATAGACGACCAGGTGGATACTGAGCCACTCGTCCGAGGCAAAGTATCTGAGATGTTTTCTGGACCCTGTGCCGTAACCTCGACGTTTTCTTTCGTTGCTCTCCTTGGTGCCATAGCTGAAGCTTGTTGTTTTTCTCTTCTGCAGTAGACCTGTGTATACATGCGGAAATGAGTATCCTCGGGGAAAGGCAAGCTCTATGCGTTAATAAGAAATGTTTAAAAAATAAAACGAAATCTCGTATATATTTGAAAATCATTTTCCTTTGACATAAGTCTATCAAATCGCGAATAAAACCAAATTTATTGAAAAAATCCGATCTTATTTTCTTCGTGGATTTACCCTAATTTCTCATTAATGTCATGAATATTGGGTGGCTTGACAAGTACTCAGGTTATGGAGAGTAAATAATTAAATACCTTGTGAAGTGTGCCAACCTTGAAGCGCGGGACGTATTCCGTTTAATTTTAAAGTATTACAAATCTTAACGACTTAAAAAACTTCCTCGCCTTTTGTTGCATCGCGAACTTCATTTTCGCATTTTGACCCTTTAACTCGCGATACTGCGAGGGACAATTTTAATGTAATCAATGGTAATCGTGATTGGCGGATCCTTAATGATATTATTAACTTAATCGCCATATCGTGACTCGGGAATTCGAAGACAAATTTTTAGGAGAATGATATGCTGAGTCGCGATATCGCGATGCGGCGATAATTAGGCTCAAATTAAGAGAAGGAAATCTTAGATTAGGCGATTAATTAATCTTGATATAATTATGTCGCAACTTTGTGAATCGGAGTTTTGGATACCTTGACTTTATGAAAGAAAATGCCGAGTGGCGATGTGCCGAGAACCAAGTTTAACCGTGGTTAGTTTTTTACCTTTAGTTATCAACCAAGGTTCTCACAAACGCTATCGTGTTCTCGGCTATCAGGGCTATAAGAACAAAAACTTGTCCTTGAACAATGCCGAGGCGCAAAATACTGACGATGCCTAATCAAGGGTTAAAGGTTTTACCACAGTCAATGCCTTGGGTGAAAAATTTGAAAAACGAGTTCGCAGTTTCGCGACTCGAGACTTGAGAATTCAAAAATCAAAGCGTCCGACTTGCGATATCCGAAAATAAAACAAAAAGGCAAACATATTAGCGAAAAATGAATCTCTTCTTTTGAAAATGAAAAATCATTGCCATTCAGACGACAAGATTTCAGAGTCTTATGAATTTGGAAGGAAAAGAAAAACAACTTTAGATCTCAAGTATCAAACGTAGAAAATTGCGCGAGGTGAAAAAACAAGAGCGGCTCCAACATAGGCTCCAACTAGGGATCCCGCTTCCCTGTGAGCTGTGAAGAACAGTAGACCAGGTGCCAAAATTGGGTAAATGGAGTCATAGGCTAAAATCAAGAGTAAAATCCAAGGAAAAGGATAGAAAAAGGGGGAAAAAACTTTTGCTTGTTAACCCATAAATTTTTCGAACTCAGACATTTTTTCCAAACACAGCTGAAGTTACCTTCGCAATTTTCCCTTTCTCACTACTAAGTTTGGGGAACGCTTCAAGACAGTCGTAACTGCCCTAGGATATTCAACAGTTCTTGTGATTCTCAGCTTGCATCAAAAGAATGAATTTATATAATCTAAAATAGGGAAGTCCCATCAGAATTTGGGGAAATGATCAGGTTTTCGAAAAGCATTGATTACCAGAGTTGATTGATGTTTACGTATAACAGCCTTACAGATCTCTCAGACATTGCTTCACTGCCAGCAAGCCTGTTCAGTACCCCGGTGAAGTTGTCTGGCCCTTTTTCACTGAATTTCTTTTCACCACTTCGAAAAATATTTATGCGTTTAAACGCTAAGACGAGGGCAATCATTTCTGAATTTCCTTTCATCGTCTTAATGGACTAGGTGGGGGCAATCATTTCTGAATTTCCTTTCACCACCTGTCTCAGCATTTACTTTTAAAACACGAAGATGGGAGCAATCAGTTTATGTCAGGGCTGAGATCTGTGTAATATTTTTTATCGGAGGTCTGTCAACTTATTTTGATTACTCACTATCAATGTTCCTTTGACCCTCACAAGACCTTTAGTTCTTAGGGAGACAGGGGAGCATAATAAAATTTTAAGGAACCTCCTGTTCAAGCAAGCTTTGATTTTTCAGACGCTATTGAAAAACTTAGGAAAGTTAAGATCGCTTATAGGCGTTCCTTAGCTTAGCAGAGGATCAAGTAGTTGTGAAGACCAGCTTTCTTATTAAGATCTGTTTCGGAATCCCTGAGGTTTGAAACACAAAATATTTACCCCTTCTCAAAGGCTTGGTAAAATAGTGACTCACTAAAAGTTAGGTCGAAATATAAACAGAATACAAGGCAGCAATTAAATGGCTTAATATATAACAATGGTCACAACAGTTCTGGACTAGCCTTCGAATGCATTTGGGAATAAAAATTATGACTGACTTCTTTTGCATTTAACATATTGATTCAAATTTTAGTTTAAATATCAAGGCAAAAAATAATCCTGTTATCTAACCCTTTATATTGCAATTTGAACAATATTACTTTAGATTGCTAAAAACAGCTTTTCATGATCTGAGTATTGAGAAAACTCACCTCTATCTTCTCTTTCCAATTTCTTTGGGGATTATGAACTATCTTATGTATCACCTGTTTTATGTCGCCCTATTTCCAACACTGATATGCACCTTATGTATTGAGCTGATTTCGCCTGAGTCTAGGCTCGTTTGAGGCTGGAATCCTGCAAAAACAAACACAAACTTGACTGAAAAATGCGCTGAAAATTTAGGAACAAAAAAGCAAAAATTGAAGATAAATGTCAAAACAAAAACATAAATATGTACAAAAATTCATAATAAAATTTATTTATTTACATATATATATATATACAATTTATTTATTTTTTATTTTATTTTCTTTTCTACCCAACCACCGTCACGCCATATAGTGCTTTAGATATTGCTCGTTGACAGGGGCGCTTAGAACCTTTCCATCAATGTTTTCCAGAAGAAAGGAATTCTTTCCTTCGGGAACCGAGACCCTGAATGGTCCATACCAAAGGTGGTCAAATTTGCCATGCTTTGCGGCTTCTTCACTTCTCGCATCCCATCTCAATACTAAGTCACCTGGGAGGAACTCTCTGTCCTTCGCCTTAAGATCGAACAGTGCTTTCATATCGTCCTAGTATTTTTGTATTTTCTCATCAACCTCCACTCTAAACTGTTGAACCTCAATGAGTTGGTTAATTCTTCTAGTCACATGATTGGGCTCTTCGTTTTTATCCTGCCATAATTTCATCACTGGCAATTCTAAGTTTATGGGCAGAACCGCCTCGGTCCCATATACCATCTGAAACGGTGAAATGTCGATAGATATTTTAGTGCTAATGCGGTTTTCCCATAATGCGTGATTCAAATGCACATGCCAGGACCTCTTGTTTTCGTCCAGTACCTTTTTTATCACATTTACCAGGCTCTTATTTGATGATTCAGCCAGCCCATTTCCCTGAGGGTAATAAGAAGTGGAATGGCCGAGAACAATACTGTACTTCTGGAAGAAATCGATCATAGCCATGGATTTGAAGGCCTGGGCGTTGTCGGTAACAATCTTTCGGGGACACCCGAATCTCGACAAAATGTTATCTTC
>ML820931.1:41367-60954 GCA_009831015.1 Picea engelmannii
TCTATCCCCAACTGCTCACCATTTATGTTATTGATGGCCTCTTCTAACGAATTTGCCACTTTTTGAGCCTGCTCTTTGCTTAAAGTAATATCCTGTTCCCAATTCTTTAACAAGATATTACCCCTGGTTTGTTCGGCAATGGTAAGCCCGAGAGGCCCTGAAAACCTGTTGTTGGTCGCTATCACTGCCTCTTGGAAAGCGACCCGAGCATCTTTTGCGTTCCTTTCTTTGTTAATCAGATTCTCAGAGATTCGCTGTATTAACAAGCAGTCTTCTCGAATCTCTCCTAATTTATTTAGTAGGCTCTGTTGAGCAGAGGAGATCCTGCTCCGAATATCAGTTGCTCGAGATTTAACGATCTCGATGTCAACCGCCTTGCTTTCTGCGACATCCAACTGAGTCTGCAGCTGTGTAATCGTATCCCTCTGCTGGCCTGATTGTACCCGACCATCTCGGATTGTAGAATTTGCTTGTTCCAGTTTGGTCTTGAGGACTTCAATTTATTTCTTGTCGGCCAATCGGGCCAACTCGATTTCTCCGCTTGCTTGACTCTTAGCGCTTTCTGCTGTTGAAGCCACCCTGGCCTCAAGAGTCTTGATCAGGCGATTTTTTTCTTTGAGCTACTTCTTTAGCATTTCAACCGAGAATTGATTTGTCGTCGCATACGCTCCTAGCGTTCCTGCAATTTTCGTGGCAAATTCATCTTTCCTTTTATTCTTCCCATCGGTCATCACTTTGAATTTTTTAACAGTGGACCCTCCTTCTTGATAAAATTCTCGCTTCACCACAGCTTTCCTCTTTTTGTCAAAGAAGAAGTCATTAGGAGGGAGTTCCTCTGCCCTTATAGGTCTCAGTTCTTCACCAAATATCCATCCCTCGCTAACACCTCCCTGTGCCGACTGCAAGGGTGTGACAGAGGTGATGGGTTGCCTGATATGCTTCGCACCCTTCCCTGGTGTGTTGAGTGGATCTCGCCCTTTCGGGGGGTCAGAAGTCTTCGTTCCTGCTTCCGGATTATGCTCCTTGGGAGGATCAGTGGTCTCTTTTTTTGTTTCGGGATTCTCCTCCCGCTCAAGACTCTTCTCCTTTTCTGGATTCTTCTCCTGCTCAGGACTCTTCTCCTTTTCGGGACTTTTCCCCTGCTCGGGACTCTTGTCCTGTTCAGGGTTCTGTTCCTGCTCCCCTTCTTGACATTTCTCGGGGTTTGAAGTTTGCCCCGCAGAACTTTCGACCTACTTTTCTTTGTCTTTAGAAAGTCCCAAACCTCCCAGCAGCATGGGGAGACATCTTCTCCTATGCTCCTGAAATTTTAAAACAAAGGCCCTATCTTCGGGTGCTAGGGATCTGATTCGAAACTACACTTCCGAATAGGACCTCGCCCCTCGAAAAACATCATCCGAGGGCGAAGACTCGTGTTCGAACCTTTTTAATCCACAATTCCCCAAATGGGTGCTTACAATTCTCTGCGGATCATGCTTTTTGTACTCAATGGAGACTAGGCTCAAGTCTTCTAAGGCCGCAGCCTCAGCCTTAGCATGTCCGAAATCTAATAAGGAATAGGAATTTAGTCAGACAGGGAAAGGTGGCCATACCTTTTTTGATGACTCTTTGAGCTCTTTGTTCACTCCGCCGATCACTGTTTGTCATGCAATCTCACGACAGGCGAGCTTGTCAGGAATGAAAAGCGGTAGTGCCAGAGGAGGGACAGTTTCTCCAAAAACTCTCAAATAGGAGAATTCTTCTTCCACGTACCAGTCTGTGATTTGGCTTAGATTCCTAGCAATGCTATCCGAGATGCGGGGTGGCAAAAGACCAAAAAGGGCAACGTGCAGGGGCACCACCACCCAGTTAAAAATCTCATAAATGAACTTGTTCGCGTTATTTTCCCACAGCTTATCATGGTACTCATGAGCAGTCTTCTCTTGGGTTGGACTCCAAGTCCAATTCATTAAAGGAAAAGGCGTCATGGAGCATATCGCATCCATGATATACGCGAACATGTAGAATCTGGATGGCTTCCCGGTTGCCTTCTGCTCCCGGTACTCGGTGACCTTGTTGAACAAACTATCGGAGAGAATTTTGGCCCAATTGAATGAGGAACCTTCTGCCACCCGAAATATGAGAGGTACCCACTGGATGTAAAAATGCGCGGTATCCTCCCAACCGAAAAGCCGACAAGTCATCATCGCCACATACATATAGTTTGGCTCCAGCGAAGAAATTGAATACACACCCTTGTCATTCACTCTGAATGTCGCGGAACGCGAAACCCAATATTTTATCAAGCCTGGCATGGTTTTGTCAAATTCTTCGCACTCTTTCTTTTTGAAGTCTACCAGGAATTCTTTGCCATATGTGTATTCAGAAGTTGTTGGGAGCTTATACATAGACTGGATATGCTCCGGCCTAAAAGTCTCGATCATGGCCTGTCGTTCATTTAAGACAGTCCTGGAAGATAGGTCAATGTGATCTAATGCCCATCGGATTATATCGTAGTATGGGAGCAACCGAGGTCTGGTTGCAACCAGGTGCATTCCCAACTGAACAATTGTCTTGTACTTAGTGTTCATGTCGTCCTTCACAATATCAAGGTTATCGTCATCAGAATCTGAACAGTTTACCAGCTCAGATTGTAGAATGTTTGAAATAGACGACCAGGTGGATACTGAGCCACTCGTCCGAGGCGAAGTATCTGAGACGTTGTCCGGACCCTGTGCCGCAACCTCGACGTTTTCTTTCGCTGCTCTCCTTGGTTCCATAGCTGAAGCTTGTTGTTTTTCTCTTCTGCAGTAGACCTGTGTATACATGCGGAAATGAGTATCCTCGGGGAAAGGCGAGCTCTATGCGTTAATAAGAAATGTTTAAAAAATAAAATGAAATCTCCTATATATTTGAAAATCATGTACCTTTGACATAAGTATGTCAAATCGCGAATAAAACCAAATTTATTGAAAAAATCCGATCTTATTTTCTTCGTGGATTTACCCTATTTTCTCATTAATGTCATGAATATTGGGTGGCTTGAAAGGTACTCGGGTTATGGAGAGTAAATAAATAAATACCTTGTGAAGTGTGCCAACCTTGAAGCACGGGACGTATTCCGTTTAATTTTAAAGTATTAGAAATCTTAACGACTTAAAAAACTTCCTCGCCTTTCGTTGCATCGCGAACTTCGTTTTCGCATTTTGACCCTTTAACTCGCGATACTGCGAGGGACGATTTTAATGTAATCAATGGTAATCGTGATTGGTGGATCCTTAATGATATGATTAACTTAATCGCCATATTGTGACTCGGGAATTCGAAGACAAATTTTTAGGAGAATGATATGTCGAGTCGCGATATCGCGATGCGGCGATAATTAGGCTCGAATTAAGAGAAGGAAATCTTAGATTAGGCGATTAATTAATCTTGATATAATTATGTCGCAACTTCGTGAATCGGAGTTTTGGATACCTTAACTTTATGAAAGAAAATGCCGAGCGGCGATATGCCGAGAACGAAGTTTAACTGTGGTTAGTTTTTTACCTTTAGTTATCAACCAAGGTTCTCACAAAAGTTATCGCGTTCTTGGATATCGGGGCTGTAAGAAAAAAAAATTGTCCTTGACGAATGCCGAGGCGCGAAATACCGACGATGCCTAATCAAGGGTTAAAGGTTGTACCACAGTCAATGCCTTGGGTGAAAAATTTGAAAAATGAGTTCGCAGTTTCGCGACTCGGGACTTGAGAATTCAAAAATCAAAGCGTCTGACTTGCGATATCCGAAAATAAAACAAAAAGGCAAACATATTAGCGAAAAATGAATCTTTTATTTTGAAAATGAAAAATCATTGCCATTCAGACGACAAGATTTTAGAGTCTTATGAATTTGGAAGGAAAATAAAAAAAACTTTAGATCTCAAGTATCAAACGTAGAAAATTGCGCGAGGTGAAAAAACAAGGGCGGCCCCAACATGGTGAATAAATGTTGAAGGGAATCAAGGTAAGTATTCCCTCAGTAAAAATTGAATATTTGAGTATTCCCTCAGTAAGAATGCGGGCATGAAAATCCACTGGATGTGATAAAGGCATAGGTCCTTGGCAATACAAAGTCTATTTAATGCTTGAAATGCAATAATATGAAATTTAAAATCATGTTATGTTATATTGGTTACAAGTTCATAACCAAGGAAGTAAGGGTATATAATCCTATTATAGAAATGGATGCTATGAGAGATAGCCATGTGTGAGGCCATGATGTGGTTGGATATGGAAGGGATATAGTTCTATACAAGTGCTCAATGGTATTCCTAAGTATAATAGATGTTTAGACTACATCCTATTTACCAACATGTTGGCAGCCAATTCAATTTTTTCCATTGCCCTAAAAGATGCCTACACCTATGTCTCCTGAACTTCAAATTTCCATCGCATTTTGCAAATAGACGATATTTTCATTTCATGCGACACTTGCAAATTGTTCGATTTAGTTTTCACGACTGAAAGCATGAAAATTCCTCTATCGTTATTTGAGTTGTCGTAGTCTTTTATTGATATTTTGAGTGGCACTTTACCTTTGGTTTATCATATGGATGAAAAGGTTTTTTAAACTTTGCCTATTCTTACTTTGATTCCGCAACTTGATTTTTATTTAATTGGTAAAGCATTGAGCATATGGAGACTTGCCTAGTCATTGATTTACATAGGGGTCGTGATTGATTTTGTTTTATATAATGTGATCCTTATTATTATAAGCTCTTGGCTTGTCGATTTTATAAAATCATTGGTCACAATGTTTATAAATGTTTGATTACACATGGCGCGTTGGTTAAACATTTGGGTTTTGATTTAATGGTTTGAATTATTACAATGGAACATATTTAACTTTGGGTTTGATTTTATATTGAACGTTCATGGTTTCAAACAACACATTGGCACATTGACATATCATCCACCGTTTAATTCTTGGGTTGGTCGAATATTATGGTTTGAATGATGTTAGGATTGATTGAAAAACATTGTACTTTTCCATTACTATGCTGCATGGCAGTGATAATCCCACCACCCTCGCACGTGCACATTAATTTGCTTCCCCTTTCATCCTTCGAAGCTGTTAGCCCAAACGATTTTTTCTCCTGTGTATTGTTGTGTTCAATCCAAACCCTACCATGCGCCCGCACCATGGCCCCGGTCGTGAGGGCTGAACCCAATGGTGGCCAGGCATTGTTGATGTTCGACGGTGCTTACAGTGACCTTGAGGAATTTGGCTGGCTCCCGTTCATATAGAAGTTTGATGGTTTTAACCCTTGTGTGGCTCAACAATTCGCATTAACCTTTGATGGTTGCCGAGCCAAGGTTAGGGATGTTCAATTGGAAATCGACGAGCAATTTCTCAGTTTAGCTACCGGTCTGCCTACCACTGGACAGAGATGGTCAAAATATTGCAAAGTGGAAGATGTCCCGTGGACATTGCTCTCCTAGTCACGAAGGGTGAACTCCTGTGACAAAGGTTTACCCGCAAATATTGTCAAGCAACGTTGGCACGACTTGCTGATGATAACCAAGTAGTTTATCACCTGTGAGGGCCGGTATGGTTTCATTTTCTTATACCATCTCCGTCTACTTATGGTTTTCATGGGCTATGAGATTAATATGCCTTATTACTTGCATAGAAGTCTGTTTAAAATGTCTAAAAGATACAAACGGAACCAGGCCGATAACAACCTTTTTCACTTTGGGTTAATTAAAATGCTTGTGGTTTGTCATTTGGGGTTACACCGAGACTGTTGGAATGATTTTCTTAATCGAAATAATTTTGAGGACTCAAGCCCACCATAGGTTGACAAACCTGCGGTGAGCAAGAGCAAGTTTGTACCCCCTGTGCCTTACAGTGCTCTGTTACCTAAACCCCTACCCGACTCACCTATTGACCTACCCAATTTTGTGACCAAAGATGTTGAAACTGTTAAACCCATGGCTAAAAGGCCTAAAGCCAAACCTACTGCGAATTCCAAAGGAAAAAAGAATGCCCGATTAATATCTCGCATGGCAAGAAACAAACCGAGACCTCCTGTCAACCCTGACCCTATCATGGTGAGTGAAGATTCTGACTTGCAGGTGAGTATCCCTATTCTCACCTGCAAGTCAGAATCCCTATTCTGAAGGTCTGTGTGACAAACCCTCATACAACTTTGTGAAAAACCTACCACCTTACTTGCAAAATAATCCTAATTATCCAGGCATTAAAATGCCTCATGAAACCCCCGGTGATTCATCAAAACCCCCTCCTGCTCTATCTCAACCAGCTGCTCCACCATGTGATCAGTGTGGCTCATGGTTAGAAAGGTATTACCTTGATGTGCCAATGCTACAGTCTAGAATTCATGCTCTGGAGGATCAAGTTGCAATGCTCACCAGTCAAAAGGCTAAATCGACAACCACTGATAAGAAATAATGAACAACATGCTCTATTTTGTTTAAGAATGTGGAGTCTACTACAACGGTCGTGAACTCAAAGCTGGCATAGCTCGAGAAGCCTCACTGGTATGACTATCACCTTTTATATGACAAACTCATAAGCTCTATTTACATCGTGGATTTGCTTTGACATATAAGCATGCACTATATGCATATTTTTGTTTTGATTAATTGAATTTCGTCTCCCGTATTAGCTTTGATTGGATTTAGCTTTGATTCGATTGATCATGGTATGGATTTGATTGTTTCAATTTGGCTTGAACTGAATACTCAGTTGATTATTGAAGTTGTTAATATCGTTTCTAAACACAAGTTGTTTCTGGTATTTCAATTTCGAACATAGTCAATGTTTCGATTCGAATTGGTTATATTCTATACGATATGGTTGGCAATAATGGTTAACTGTTATGATTTTATATTCCATGTCTTTTTCGACCAATTCTAATACCATTCTGTTAATGCATAACCAAAATTGTGAATAGATACGAATCATAACTGTTATACTCAACCAATCGATTCGCATTGTTTAACCGTGTTATCAATTCGATTCATATTACAACAAATATATTGTTTAAATTTGATTTGGGGAACGAAAGTGATTATGCCCAGGATTACAATTTGTTTCTATATTTGGATCAGTCACGATTTGTTTTGATTGTTGCCCAGTTTATGATTATCACTGTTGTTGATGATTGTGATAATTATTTTGATCCTGTCTATTGACTGTGTAACGCTCAACGATCGAAGTCTATGGCAAAGTTTGGTTGATGTTGTTATGCATGTTTCATTTTGACTATAATCGTAACAGCCTTTCCATGTTGGCATTTGATTAAAACAATATAAATCTTATGCACATTGTTACAGCTATAACAAATCGATTATGATTGTGTTGGATTACATCGTATATTATACGATATGATTCACTATTAATTTCATTTGGATATGAAATAGTTTGGTTACTATTTGACCCAATTTTATGGCAACTAAAAAAAAATAGAGCATTCTTACCCTGTTTCGATTGCATCCCTTTAGATTTTGTTTAATTTGAATGATAAATTTACTTGAACCATTAATGATTCATTTTTTAATGTTTATTAAAAGAAAATTTAATTGGATTATTTAAAAAAAAAAAAGGATTTCGTTTGATCTCTATCTGGTCCTGTATGCTATTTTAGACTAGCTACAAAATCAGATGATTCTGTAGCTAAGTCTGTAGGATCAATTTTTTATTGTTTTGTTGATGAAATGTCTTTCTAATTGGTTATTTTTGGTCTATTGCAGATTAATTCGAAATGGCAGTGGCTTTGATGAGAAGTTAGGGGATATTTCAAAGATTTCACTTGCATTTTGATTTCCTAGTTTAGTTGATTTTGGGATATTTCCCAGATTATGTAAAACATTTTGATATTATCCACAGGGAGGTTTTACCCTATGGAGAGACTTATATATACTTATGATTTTTGTAATAATGTTCATCCTCATTTGTGGGAGAACAAGTATATGGAGTTATAATACAGACTGAAGCAGAATTTGGTGTTTTGTCACAGCTTTAGCTTCTCATTATATCAACATTTTGTTTCATGTTGTGTATATCAATTTGTATATGGTTTATGACTACTTTAGCTATCTAGATCATGTGCAAATGATATAATTTTAATCACTGTAATCCATATCTAGTTTCTTCCAATTGTATAAAAGACATAACAATTGTTTAGTTCAGTTTGTGAATGACAGGTTTATCTTCTTCATAAGTTGAATTAGTAAATATAAGTTTTTGCATAACAGGTTTCCCTTATTGCAGAGATTTATAATCATAAGATTGTTATGATTTTTTATGTCTTGTTTGTCCTGTTAACAACTCAAAGATTAGCACATCCTATCGTTTACGAGAAGCTTTTGGATCAATCCAGTGCGAGTTTACTTCCTCCGACCAGCTTTAGAGTTATCATACACAGGACAAATTAGGAGCACTTCCAGGTCAGTTAATCTTTTCTTTGTTGTTTCCAGAAGTAGTTTAATTTAAATATAATTTTAATTAGATTTATATTAGATTGTTTAATTTCAGTATTTATATTAGATCGTTTAATTTCAGTAAGTTTTACTTCTTTTTCATAAAATAAAAAAAAATAAAAAAACATATCTTGTTGTCTTAGGGCAGAAAACACATGAGTTTTACAGGTTTTATTTAAATCTGCAACTTGTAGATATTGTATATTTGTGAATAAGTTGTAATCTAATTAGTAATCAGATATTTAAATTGCTAGAGTTAGTGTAATAGTAATAAGTAGATTGTATATAATAGTTAGAGTAGTTAATTTTGTTTCTTATGTTTAGTTTTAGTTTATTTTATTAGTTTGTTTCAATTAGATTAGTGTATTAGTTCGTTTGTTTTTAGTTAATTTGTTTTATTAGTTTTAGTTAGTTTAATTCGTTTTATTAGTTTTTAGTTAGTTTAGTTTGTTTTATTTGTTTTAGTTAGATTAGTTAGTTTAGATTAGTTTTCTCTTTGGTTTTCTAAAAGACCTTAGAGCGGCCAATGGAGTCGTTAAACTCGTCAGGGTGGTTCATTCCAAACGGCTTGGGTCATTTAGACAACCCCAAACCGGTTCCACTCTCTCAATTGACGGACGGACAATTTCGCCCGTCAACAAATGGCGCCAGAAGGAGGGCCTGAACTTAATTAATGGCACGAGGTGGTCGCAAGACTCCTCCTACACCTAATCGCACACCTATAGTGACTAGAAGTCGTTCACAAGATAATATTCCCCCTCAAACAACAACTACTTCAACCGAAGATCCACAGATCATAGTTGAGCTAGCAACCCCTAATCCTACAGGTGGTGATCTCCAAGAGATCGTTCGTCAATCTATTATCAAAACACATAGTGACTTAGCCAGTCTTAGGCGACCAAACCGCCCGTGGGGTCAACCTTTGGACTTCTCTGATATCATAGAACAGTTAGGTGACATTGACCTCGCTGTGAATTCTCCAGATCCAAACTTAAATCCTGTTGCAGGAGGATCTGGGATACCTCCTTCACCACCTCCCTCATCTCCTTCCTCTTCTGGGGGAGATTCCTCTTCTGACAAAGGCAATCCACCTTCTCAGCTGTCCACACCCAATTCCCCTATGGAAAATCAAAACAACCCTGCTAGACCCTGGTTGGACCAGGATGTTGTAGCTGTACCTGGAGCCCAACACCCTTTACCCAAGCACCCGGAAAAATGGCTTCCTAAGTTTGATCCCGATTCAAAACAGATAGTTGAAGATCATATCAAAAAATTTATGTTAGCCATCAGACTCCGTAACATTGAACATGAAGACCTTGTCTATAGGTTGTTCCCTTAGATCTTTGAGGGTAATGCATCCACTTGGTACTTTGCCCAACAACCCCATACCATAGTGTCTTGGGAAAAGTTTGAGTCATGCTTTTTGGAAAAATTCGGAGATGGCAAACCTCTGGAAGTCTTGGTCATGGATCTTTCGAGCTTAAAAATGAACCCGAAAGAAAAAGTTAAAGATTTTATCAGAAGATTCCTAATGCTTAAAAATCGAATCCCTGCAGATTCTATGCCTGCTGAGAGTCTTGTAATAGCTTACTACACTAAAGCTCTACATCAAAGTATAGCTATTTGGGTTAAAAGATCTAAAAAGGCCACGTTGTTAGAAGCCTTCGAAGAGGCTACTCAGATTGAAAAAGACATACATAGTCTTAAGACCTCTTCTAGCAACGAAACTGAGACTGTTTCTTCTTCCAAAAAGAAGATTGAAATTCTCCCCAGACCTACAGAAAACAAAACACAACCCGAAAACTCTGATTTGGAAAATTTAACCAAAGTTGTACAAAAATTATCTAATCAAGTTATTGATTTAAAAAGGTCAACAGAAGAAGCCTCTTCGAGTAAAGGACCCTACAAAACTCTTTTCCGAAAGCCTTTTCCCGCCAACTGACCTAATCCAAACCCCGAAGGCTTGAACCTAGAAATTTTTCAATGCGCTCTCCAGACAATTCTAGGAGCTCAAGATGACTTGATGCCTCCTTAAATCCCTCAAGAGGAAGTCGAGCAGGAAACTCAAGAAGAAGAGTCTTCTCCAAACATCTTCAGACACTTCTCGGATAGTATCTTCCAAGCTAACTTCGAGACTATTCACCCTTACAACATTAGGAGTAAGACAACAAATAAACCTCCTGCCGAGAACACTACAACTTCACCTCCAAAGCCATCTAAATTAGTAGAAACTAAACAAAATAATGCTGGCCCTAAATTAGATTATGATGTTGAAGATCTTAAAAAATTACGGGCTAACATTTATATTTATGAGTTGTTGAAGTTTCCATTTTTGTTACAGAAGATGTTGCAAAATATTTCAGATAATGGCAAGAATGGTAACTCAAATGGTAATAAGGCTATGCAAAGCAAAGATTCGCAGAAGACTTCCACAAAAAGTAATCCTGATCCTCAAGATAAAGGAAGCCTTCCTGTAACACCTGTAAATAATGTAAATAACGCAAATAATGTAGATAAAGTAGCATAAGAAACCGCGAGTAAGAAATCACAAGCTACAACTCTAAGTACTCGCAAGAATGTACCTCCTTTTCTTTTAACTTTCGAAATCTTCAACAGAAATGTGCATAATTGTATGGTTGAATCAGGAGCATCGTCAAATGTGATGCCTTGGTCAGTCTACCAAAAGATTAACGCCGAAGTAGAACCATCTTCTTTGAAAATCATACAACTTGATCGAACAGATGTTAAAGTTATAGGCGAACTGAAAAATGTATTGATTAGATTATCGTCTAACCCAAAGGTTCATCAGGTTATTGATATAATTGTGGTGGATATTCCAGAAGTGTATGGTCTGTTTTTGAGCAGGGACTGGTTGGAGCAGCTACATGGTTACTTCGCGATGGACTGTTCTCACTTATGGATTCCATAAAATGGTAAGCCCAACAAGATCAGGGTGAATCGTGAACATTACCTCAAGTTCACGGTAACAGACACACCTCCCGCTGATTCACCTGAGGTCCAAGGGATGGACACCTTCTTCAGAAATTTCATGGCTGAAGTTTCACCTATCAACAATCCGGAACAACAATCCGAGATCGTGGCATGTACGCAACCAACAAATTCTATCCAACAGTCATGTGAGCCTGATGGAAATCAAATTTGGTCTCTATATTTCAACGGTTCCAAGTCTAAAGAAGGAGCTGATGCAGGCTACATCATTATCGATCCGGAAGGTAACAAGACATTATTGGCTTATAGGCTAGAATTTGAATGTACTAACAATACTGCAGAATATGAGGCTTTATTGCAAGGTCTCAGAAAAGCCTTGGACATGCACATTCAAAATCTGGTTGTATTCGGCAACTCTGAGATAGTGGTTAGGCAGGTAAGGGATTCTATACACTGTCTTTCCCCGCATCTCAAATGTTACCAGTCTGAGGTATGGAGTTTAATGAACAAATTTTCTGCTTTTAATATAAATTCCATTCCTAGATTAAATAACGTTGAAGCAGATCTACTAGCTAATGTTGCCTCTAAACTTCTTCCCACAGAAGGCTTATCCCTGAACGCATTCTCCGTGGAGATATTGTTTCGACCATCTGTTCCTGACAATATCACAAACTGGAGAGTATTTAACGATGAACAACAAATCATTAACTTTCTGCACATGGAAGAAACCTTTCAAGGCACTGTGATTGATGAACAAATGCACAATGACAATTTGCACGACTTTACGGTAATACCTAATCCGAAATCTCCTGAAGCTCTATCGGACATGGTAAATTTCGTACCCAAATCTATTGTTAGACTAGAAAAGTTTTATGATTTTGAAGATAAATTTAAAAATACGGTCAATTGCAAAACCAATAGTTCCTCATTGTCTTATGAAAAAGTCAATTTAGGGACTAGCGAAAATCCTCAGTGTATCAATTTAGGCTTGGGATGTTCTAGACAAGAAAAAGTTTCTTTTGTTAAATTATTTAAAGAATTCAAGGATGTCTTTGCATGGACTTACGATGATCTCAAAACATTTGATCCTAATATTATACAACATGTCATCCCGATGAAACCCCAAACTTTACCCTTCCAACAGAAACTGAGGAAAATGCATCCTAAACTAGAACCGACCGTTCAAAAAGAATTGAATAAACTCCTAAGTGCTAAAATAATTTTTCCTGTTAGACACACTCAATGGGTATCCAACCTCGTCCCAGTGCGGAAGAAAAACGGGGAAATTCGACTTTGTGTCGATTTCCGCAACCTTAACAAAGAATCTGGCAAAGATAATTATCCTGTCCCTCCCATGGAACAGATCCTTCAACAAGTATTTGGTTCCGAGAGGCTATCATTACTAGATGGTTTCTTTGGATACAACCAAGTCTTGATGTCTCTGCCAGACCAACTAAAAACTACCTTCCGTACCCCGTGGGGCACTTATGCTTATCACAAAATTCCCTTTGGATTGATTAATGTTGGTGCTACCTTTCAGAGAGCAATGGACATTGCTTTTAGAGGCTTAATCAATCATTCTGTAGTATTCTACTTAGATGATGTGACCGTTTATTCTAAAAACAAAGATGATCATCTAGCTCACTTGCGAGCCGTTATGCTACGATGTCGTAAATATGGCATCTCCTTGAACCCCAAGAAGTCCATATTTGCAGTAGAATAGGGTAAATTACTAGGATTCATTGTGTCTAGTGATGGAATGATTATTGACCCTGAACGGACCCAAGTCATCGCTAAACTTCCCCCACCTACATCCAAAAAATCCATGCAGTCTTTCCTAGGCCAGATTAATTTCGTGAGAATATTTGTCCCCAGCTTTTTCGAAATGGTCAGGCCTCTCCAGAACCTGATTAAGAAAGACACCCAATATCACTGGGGACTCACAGAAAACCAAGCTTTCAATGCTATAAAGAAGGCCATAATAGACGCTCTGTCTCTCATGAGCCTGATTTCTCTCAAGACTTTACACTCTATACTTTTGCCTCTGATCATTCCTATGCCACAGTCCTAACTCAGAAGAACTCCGAGGACAACGAAGTACCCATCGCCTTTATGAGATCTACTTTCAAAGGTGCTGAACTTAACTACCCAATGGTTGATCAGCAAGCCTACGCTGTTTTCAAGGAAGTTAAGCATTTTCGGTCATATCTTTTGAAGTCAAGGACGAAGGTCATTGTCCCCTACCCTGCTGTAAGGAACTTGTTAGTGAAAAAGGAGTTAGGAGAGAAAAGAGCCAACTAGGTCACCTCCTTGCAAGAGTATGACTTAGAAATCACCCCAACACAGATCGTGAGAGGCCAAGGGTTGTGTAAGTTGGTATTTGATTCAGAAACTAAACAGCAAGAAGATAGTGATACGTTAAACCTAGAACAACGCGATCAGAGTTTGATTTGTTGTGCACAGAACCTCGTAAGTCCTTAGTACGATGATATTATATTTTTTCTTGAACATGGATCAACACCCCGTCACCTTGACCAAGCCAAAAGAAGAGCGTTGAGACTAAAGTCCGCTTCCTTTCATCTAGTTAACGGTATATTGTTTCGTCAGAATTTCGACGACGTACTGATGCGTTGTCTTGAAAAGGATGAAGCAGAGAAAGTCTTGATTGAGTTGCATGCGGGAGAATCTGGTGGTCACTTTGGTGGAGACACCACTGCCCATAAGGTCTTAAGAGCCAGTTACTATTGGCCCATGCTTTTTAGGGATTCCCATGCCTTGTGTCGTAAATGTATCATTTGTCAGAAAGCATCAGGGCGATTGCAAAAACCAGCCTTCCCCTTGCAACCCGTTTCAGTCGATTCTCCTTTCCAGCAATGGGGCCTTGATATCATTGGTCCTATTAACCCTCCATCCTCACAATAGCACAAGTATATTGTGACAACCACTGATTACTTTACTCGATGGTCCAAAGCCGCCGCGCTAAGAACTGTTAACACAAGTTAGGTGATCGCTTTTCTAAACTCGAATATCATCACTCGTTTTGGTATCCCTGATTGTCTAGTCTTTGATAACGCTTCATACTTTTCTTCTCTTGATATGAGTGATTTTTCCTTAGAGAAAGGAATAAAGATGAAGTATTCTGCTAGTTACTACCCCTAGGGAAACGACTTAGCAGAATCGACAAACAAGAACTTGATCAAAATTATCAAGAGAACCGTGGCTGAAAATCACAAAAAATGGCACAATGCACTGCTTAATGCACTGTGGGCTGATAGGGTAACACCCAAAGCTGCTATAGGTAATTCCCCCTTTTTTCTCGTTTATGGCAGAGAAGCCATTCTGCCACCTCACATTCTTCTTCCTTTGCTCCAATTGTCACAAAAAGTTCAAGAAGATTGTCCCCCTTTAGAAAGCCGTATTAATGCTTTGATGAAGTTAGAAGAAGTAAGAACCCAAGCTAAGTGTAAGTTAGACCAACATCAACAACTGATTAAAAGCTGGTTTGACTCTAGTTCTGCTTCTGATAGGAATTTTGAAGTAGGCGATCTAGTCTTAAAGTGGGACAAACCACACGAAGGGAAGGGTGAACACACCAAGTTTCAAAATTTGTGGCTTGGACCATTTTTTATTGTTGAAAAGTTGGGTCCTAGTTCCTTTCGATTGCAGAATCTTGAAGGGCAGCTTGACACCTATCCGGTGAATGGGAAAGCCCTGAAAAGATACTTCGCTTGATTACTACCCTTGTATATTATGTAAATATTTCCTTTTGTTTTTATTTTTCCTTTATTTTCATTTTTTTATTTTGATTTGATTGATCAGTTTTTTGCGTTCTTGAAACATATGCATGCCTGTGCACTGAGCCATTCAGATTAAGACCATGGGAAAATTTCTTCGCTAAAATAACTTCTGAAAGATTGTACGAACATCAGTGATATATTTCTAAAAACTGATATTTATGTTGGAAATTTTGTTGTTTGAAAGAAGTTTACTAATTTCAATATCTGAGCAAAGTTTGTCATGATCATCTATTATCTTTTTACGATGTCCCTTTTCCGTAAAGGAGTGACTCAAAAGGATGTCTCCCTGTCATAGTAAGTTGTTTCGTAAATAAAACATTTATGGAGCTGAATAAAGGACAGTATCAAAAAATTCTGATGAGGTCTAAAAAATATGATAAAATATCAAGATTTTTCAACGTCACCCCGCTCAGCTATCCATAAAAGAAAAACAAAATAAAAATAAAATAAAATGTAATAAGAGCTGTGGGAAGTGTTTGTAAACCCGTCGGGATACTGAACAGGTCCGCTGGCAGCGGGTAAATGCAAGCATGGTGCCAAGACAAATTCGCCGGGGTACTGAACAGGCCTGCTGGCAGCAAAGCAATGTCGAGTACACGAAACTCTGTAAAAAATTAAAAGAAACCTCTTTAAAAGTCCTTTACTCTGATCTAGAGCTTCTTGACAGGATACGGATGTCCGAGTGGGTTAAATGGAAACCCTGTCGAGGCTATGGACGCCTGCTGGCAGCAGTGGCCATGCTAACAGTATTGAAGATTTTATCATAAATATCATGACTTGCTGATCTTAAGACTGTTATTAGTTTGCATCTTTTAAAACATCGCTGGAAAAGATAGTAAATGATGATGTTTGCACAATTTTCTGGTTGTTGTTTTTTGAGTTGAATTTTTCTCTGTTGTCCTAATCTGAATTCATTTCTTTTGACAGAGATAACTGCTTCTCCCAGTGTGTCGCCATTGTTGGCAGCCAATTCAATTTTTTCCATTGCCCTAAAAGCTGCCTACACCTATGTCTCTTGAACTTCAAATTTCCATCGCATTTTGCAAATAGACGATATTTTCATTTCATGCGACACTTGCAAATTGTTCGATTTAGTTTTCACAACTGAAAGCGTGAAAAATCCTCTATCGTTATTTGAGTTGTCATAGTCTTTTATTGATATTTTGAGTGGCACTTTACCTTTGGTTTATCATATGGCTGAAAAGGTTTTTTAAACTTTGCCTATTCTTACTTTGATTGCGCAACTTGATTTTTATTTAATTGGTAAAGCATTGAGCATATGGAAACTTGCCTAGTCATTGATTTACATAGGGGTCATGATTGATTTTGTTTTATATAATGTGATCCTTATTATTATAAGCTCTTGGCTTGCCAATTTTATAAAATCATTGGTCACAATGTTTATAAATGTTTGATTACACATGGCGCGTTGGTTAAACATTTGGGTTTTGATTTAATGGTTTGAATTATTACAATGGCAGATATTTAACTTTGGGTTTGATTTTATATTGAGCGTTCATGGTTTCAAACAATACATTGGCGCATTGACATTTCATCCACTGTTTAATTCTTGGGTTGGTCGAATATTATGGTTTGAATGATGTTAGGATTGATTGAACAACACTATACTTTGCCATTACTATGCTGCATGGCAGTGATAATCCCACCACCCTCGCACGCGCACATTAATTTGCTTCCCCTTTCATCGTTCGCAGCTGTTAGCCCAAACGATTTTTGCTCCTGTGTATTGTTGTGTTCAATCCAAACCCTACCATGCACCCACACCAAGGCCCCGGTCATGAGGGCTGAACCCAATGGTGGCCAGGCATTGTTGATGTTCGACAGGTGCTTACAGTGACCTTGAGAAATTTGGCTGGCTCACGTTCATACAGAATTTTGATGGTTTTAACCTTTGCGTGGCTCGACAATTTGCATTAACCTTTGATGGCTGCTGAGCCAAGGTTGGGGATGTTCAATTGGAAATTGACGAGCAATTTCTCAGTTTAGCTACCGGTCTTCCTGCCACTGGACAGAGATGGTCAAAAAATTGCAAAGTGGAAGATGTCCCATGGAAATTGCTCTTCCAGTCACGAAGGGTGAACTCCTGTGACAAAGGTTTACCTGCAAATATGCTCAAGCAATGTTGGCACGACTTGTTGATGATAACTAAGCAGTTTATCACCTGGGAGGGCCGGTATGGTTTTGTTTTCTTATACCATCTTCGTCTACTTATGGTTTTCATGGGCTATGAGCTTAATATGCCTTATTACTTGCATAGGAGTCTGTTTAAAATGTCTAAAAGATACAAATGGAACCAGGCCGATAACAGCCTTTTCACTTTGGGTTAATTAAAATGCTTGTGGTTTGTCATTTGGGGTTACACCGAGACTGTTGGAATGATTTTCTTAATCGCAATAATTTTGAGGACTCAAGCCCACCATAGGTTGACAAACATGTGGTGAGAAAGAGCAAGTCTTTACCCCCTGTGCCTTACAGTGCTCTGTTACCTAAACCCCTAACCGACTCACCTATTGAGCTACCCAATTCTATGACCAAAGATGTCAAAACTATTAAACCTATGGCTAAAAGGCCTAAAGCCAAACCTACTGCGAATTCCAAAGGAAAAAAGAATGCCCAATTAATCTCTCACATGGAAAGAAACAAACCGAGACCTCCTGTCAACCCTGACCCTATCATGGTGAGTGAAAATTCTGACTTGGAGGTGGAACACTACCTGGCAAGTGAGTATCCCTATTCTGAAGGTCTATGTGACAAACCCTCATACGACTTTGTGAAAAACCTACCACCTTACTTGCAAAATAATCCTAATTATCCAGGCATTAAAATGCCTCGTGAAATCCCCGGTGATTCATCAAAACCCCCTCCTTCTCTATCTCAACCAGCTGCTCCACCATGTGATCATTGTGGCTCATGGTTAGAAAGGTATTACCTTGATGTTCCAATGCTACAGTTGAGAATTCATGCTCTGGAGGATCAAGTTGCAACGCTCACCAGTCAAAAGGCTAAATCGAAAGCCACTGATAAGAAACAATGAACAACAGGCTCTATTCTGTTTAAGAATGTGGAGTCTGCTACAACGGTCGTGAACTCAAAGCTGGCATAGCTCGAGAAGCCTCACTGGTATGAATATCACCTGTTTATATGACAAACTCATAAGCTCTGTTTACAACGTGGATTTGCTTTGACATATAAGCATGAACTATATGCATATTTTTGTTTTGATTAATCGAATTTCGTCTCCCGGATTAGCTTTGATTGGATTTAGCTTTGATTCGATTGATCATGGTATGGATTTGATTGTTTCAATTTGGTTTGAACTGAATACTCTGTTGATTATTGAAGTTGTTAATATTGTTTCTAAACATAAGTTGTTTCTGGTATTTCAATTTCGAACACAGTCAATGTTTCGATTCGAATTGGTTATATTCTATACGATATGGTTGGCAATAATGGTTAACTGTTATGATTTTATATTCCATGTCTTTTTCGACCAATTCGAATACCATTATGTTAATGAATAACCAAAATTGCGAATAGATACGAATCATAACTGTTATACTCAACCAATCGATTTGCATTGTTTAACCGTGTTATCAGTTCGATTCATATTACAACAAATATATTGTTTAAATTTGATTTGGGGAACGAAAGTGATTATGCCCAGGATTACGATTTGTTTCTATATTTGACTCAGTCACGATTTGTTTCGATTGTTGCCCAGTTTATGATTATCACTGTTGTTGATGGTTGTGATCATTATTTTGATCCTGTCTATTGACTGTGTAACACTCAACGATCGAAGTCTATGGAAAAGTTTGGTTGATGCTATTATGCATGTTTCATTTTGACTATAATTGTAATAGCCTTTCCATGTTGGCATTTGATTAAAAAAATATAAATCTTATGCACATTGTTATAGCCGTAACAAATCGATTATGATTGTGTTGGATTACATCGTATCTTATATGATATGATTCACTATTAATTTCATTTGGATATGAAATAGTTTGGTTACTATTTGACCCGATTCTATGGCAACTAAAAAAAACCAGAGCATTCTTACCCTGTTTCGATTGCATCCCTTTCGATTTTGTTTAATTTGAATGATAAATTTACTTGAACCATTAATGATTCATTTTTTAATGTTTATTAAAAGAAAATTTAATTGGATTATTTAAAAAAAAAAAAGGATTTCGTTTGATCTCTATTTGGTCCTGTATGCTATTTTAGACTAGCTACAGAATCAGATGATTCTATAGCTAAGTCTGTAGGATCAATTTTTTATTGTTTTGTTGATGAAATGTCTTTCTAATTGGTTATTTTTGGTCTATTGCAGATCAATTCGAAATGGC
>ML820932.1:4022-14795 GCA_009831015.1 Picea engelmannii
ACTAGACTTAGAAACTATTTAGTACTTTGGGACCTGCATGCCTCAATGGCAGGCCTCCTCACGTTCGACAGCGGGTTTACATCATTGACCTCTGATCGAATGATTCCACGAATGTTCGACTTCAGCTCATCTATTCACGTTCGCTGGAATGTACTAAGATACCTTGGGAATCATTGACATTAATGGTGGTTTCCCTCGCAATTGTTAACGGTTTACCTTATTGACCGGTAATCAAGTGGTTTCTGCCGTGTTCGACGCCAAAACACCTATTCACACAGTTAGAATCGTATTGCACGGGGATTGGTAAGAAGACCCTGGGTGGAGTAATTCACCTTGATATATGTTTCGCCCAGGTTGCGAAGGAGTTCTGGACAAAGAACACATACATTGTTACATAGATCCACTTTGTATTGGTCGTGGCTATGTTTTGTCATTTCGTAGATCCACTGTGTATTCTTCGTGGCTACGATCAGTCTGAGTCATCACAGTATAGATCCACAGTGTATCTTCGATGGCTATACCCTTTTTTACCAATACGATTATGGATCCGCAGTGTATTTTGTGGCGTCCATATCTTGCAAATTTTGATCACCCAAGCATAGGTATGCCTGCCTTGGGTTTTGAAATATGTCATGATATTTGTTGGATGTTGATGTGCAGCTTTTGTTAGGTTCTCCGAGTCCATACCCTTGCTTGAACGTCTGAAAAGTATTTCAGTCATCAGTTCGCATCTTCTGACTTCATACTTTGGGGGGCATTCTGTTACACGTCAAAATTGCTCAGATGGATAAGTGTCGCATTGTCCCTATCAGTCGTCGCAAGTGTCGCATCTTCCCTACAACTTTCAAAAGTGTCGCAAGTTGATTATTCGTGTCGCAAACAATGTTCAGACATGATGCCATGATAACGACACTAAAGAAGTACTCATGACACCTCACATGACTGATTTGAAGAGAAAGAACTGATCCACTGGAATCAAAGAACCCTTAACATCTGAAAGAAGACCTGAAATAGTGGTTTAGAAGGGGAACGCTCCTCTAATACTGCTAGAGAAGCACTGGCGGCCCTACATCATGATCCAGAAGCGTTATAATGATATTCGACCCTTCTGTAGGAGCACTGCTCACCTTAAGAGCGTTGGCGCTTTCCCAAGGCACATCAGGAGTGCTATAATGCTCTGATACCCCTTTTGGGGGAGCGCTCCCTATTCTGGGTCAGTTGTTAGCCCGTTGAGTTGAATGAGGAGGAGAACATTCAAGATTAGAAGGCAGTTGTGCTCGAATTCTTGGTTTCATCAAAGATCCCTGATCCAAGGAGATGGTTCCTAACTGGTTCTAAACATAACTCAAGAGGTTAATCCTTTCCCAACCTATATAAACAGGCTCTATGATGGTGGAAAGGGGGAAGAACTGAATAGGTGAAACTTATGATCTTGGAGGAAACTGACAGTCATCCAAAGAGAAGTGATCAGTGAAGCTGCTGCCATCCAGGTTGTGGATCTCTCAGGCAAGGGTTGGACGAAGAGGACTTGACGAAGCTGTCGCATTCGCATCTACGATTGTAAGTACTGCTGTCGTCATTCTCATTAATATGACACGCTTGGCCTGTTTCTTTCTAGTTTGTGTCTGATACCACATGAACTTATCATTTATTGATAGATCTGTTTTCAAGCTAATGTCAATAGAGTAGGAAGTGGTCGTATCTTTTTTTGTCCACAGACCCTAGCGAGGAGCAAAGGATTGGAGTGCAACTCGGAGCGTGCAGGGACAAACGTCGATTAAAAGGTACTTATGTTATTCTCCCTTCTCATGCATTAGGCTTAGATAGATTTGAAAGGAATTCAGAGTCCATGATAAGCATTTTTCTGTCTAGGGTTAAGGTCAAGCTCTAGAGGTCGATCTACTTGTCCGCAGGCAGATTTTCCTACAACAAGCAAGATTCATTGGAGAATTAGTGAAAGAATTGTGTGAATGACTGAAGCTACAGCAGCTTGGAGACTCCAACAAGTTTATCCAAAGGAGTTGATCTTCTTCATGCAAGTGAGAAAGTGAGGAAGTTTGCAACATCAAGGCTCATGTTGTAATCTTTACTTTCCATTAATATGATACAGTAGCATGTCCCTTTCCCATAAATCTATTTCCACTTTATTGTATAACTCCTTGATCATATACATAGATTGACTGTTGAATAGATTGTTCTTTCTTCACTTTGGTTGGTTTGTGTTGTCTTGGTCTTGGCTGCACGAGAGCACTGGAGCCTTGATGTTGCAAACTTCCTTTCGATGGCCCTTGGCTCCAACACACACACTTTCTCACTTGCATGAAGAAGATCAACTCCTTTGGATAAACTTGTTGGAGTCTCCAAGCTGCTGTGGCTTCAGTCCTTCACACAATTCTTTCACTAATTCTCCAATGAATCTTGCTTAACCTTTTCCATGAGAATTCCCTCAATATATAGGAGATAATGAATTAGTTACTTGGATAAGAATGATCCCAAAATATTAGGGAATCCAATACTAGGATAATCATTCGAATGCCATCTCATCCTTCTGGAAGATTCCCTTCTAGAAGCATTGAGAATTCATCTTTTTCCTTGCTTTAGAAAGAGTTCGCACCCTAGCAGTTCAACACAGTGTGAAATTCTTGCACCCTGGCTTAAGGAAGCCTACGAGAATCATGCATTCTCGTAGGAAAATATACTAGTATCTTGCGCACAGTCTTCAAAAATGAGTTTTCTGGAAGAGATGAAAATATTTTTTTCTCAGGAGAAAGTTCTTGTGAAGAGCCTGAGTACCCCATCATCAATACATCATCATGATGACCAAAATCATGGGTAACAACTACCTTGTGTGACGAAGCTAGTTGTCGAGCGGGGACTCATGTGAAAAGATATAGGCAACACGTGGGTATGCCTCACAGGAAGTTTACTGTTTGACCCATGGGGATGACCATAATCATGGTTTTTCACGGATTTCTCTCTCTCTTCTACAACTACAAAACTTTGTCATCACTCTTCCTTTTCTACCTTAGAATTGCACAACTTCATATGTATCAATGAGTACTTGCAATAAACCTTTCACAAGATAGATATTCAATGTGCTCAATAGGTGCTAATGGGAGTCTCTTGCTCTCTTATTTATACTCTCCAAGTTCCTTCCTTTAGGGGTCATGTTCTAATTGCTTTACCCAACTTCCCTCTTATAGGTCTAACACACTTTCTTGTTGCAACTACTTTATTTTTAATTATTTTCTTATTTCAACAACTTTACCCATAATTAACTCCTAGTTGCAACCACTTTGACTAGTAAACTTCTTGATGACTTTCTAGGAGATTCTAGAATAATTGACTTCTTTGTTGACCTTATAGGGGCTTCTAGAGTATTCATGAGGGTCCTCCAACTTCACTAAGCCATATCTCCTGATCCATGAGGAACTACATGACGTACCACATATCATCGGAAATGAAACGACATGTACTATCCATCTATGATAGTCTTACCTACAAATTCAATGATCTTCATGTCTTTATTCCTCATACAAACCTTGGGTTCCTTAACCACACCTCTAGGGCTACTAGAATTTTCTACTAAAATTGATTCAAGGGTTGAAATCAATGACAACCAACCCAATATATCAACATTATATTGTTGTATACATTGATCTAAAGGTGGTTTGACATACTCAGAAATTTTATTAAGCAATTGGATGTTAATCTATTGGATATATGCTAAGTTTTCCTTGTCAATTGTTGCATTTTTTATCTCTAATTATTGTTATTGTTATAAATATTTTATTTCTATTGTAATATTGTTCACTGCTGCAAATTCATAACATCCATAGAAATCTTCATTGTATAGTGTTCTCAAGAGGTATTTCTTGCATGTTTGAACTTGGAAATCATTACATATATGATATAAAGTGTTATTGTTCAGAGAAGGTACTCAAACAACTTCATATCTCTTTTACGATTGTGAACTAGACCAATATTTAGGTGATCATGAGAAGGGGAAGTAGGCTTGGCTACTTTACTTTCTACCTTGATCCCTTGAAGTCACCAAGGAAACCTTCCATGTGGTGGATCTCTTCCATCACTAAAAAGATGGAATTTATTACTAAGGTTACAGTGTTAGGATTTTCCATAGTTACACAATATTTAGGGACTTGTGGTGGGGCTTTGTGAAAGTACAAATCCTATGATAATAGGGTTCATGAAGAAACCCTACATGAATATAAGAAGAGAGAGAGACATCTTGGTTGTTCTTGGAGAGATTTCTCTTGTGTGATGCTAGGATTTTCTATTGTGAGATGTTATGGTTTGTGATATTCTTGTAAATCCCAGAGAGTAGCATGAATCCAAGGAGATGATGGATTGTCTTTTGGCTCTTCTTATATCACTAGGGTTTATACCCTATGAGATGACATGGAGAGTGGAGCTAACACCTTGCATGATTTTGAAGCCTTATTCTTGTGGGATGTATGGAGGCTAGGGAAAGATCATGGAGAGCCTGGATTGAAGAATCTTGAGCTCAATGTAATTTCTTTCTTGGAACAAGAATCAATTAATATATTCTTGATTTTCAATGGAACTCATGTTGCTTGCATTGATGCAAGAGTTGAAGACCTAGGGTTTCAGGACTTAAACCCTAGGATGGGCATGTATACTTGGGGGTTAGTAGTAAAACTATCTCTCCATGTAACTATGTGATGCAATATGGCTATGGTTTGTAAATTATAAGGAAGACAAGAGCACTAGTGTGGAGATCTTATGTGATACAAACTTGGAATATGTTCCAAGGAGGACTCATTAGTGTTGATGATATCATGTTCAAGATATTTTTTGGAGTGACCAACTATGATTGGGAGTGAGTCCCAGATAAGAGGAGTTGGTGGCTAGGGTTTCTTCTGATATCCTTATCTAAGGTTTTGAGAGCTTGACTTGTACTATCTTTGTGATAAAGTTGAGTAGATTTCAGTCTTTTTTGTTCATGTTGATTTGACATAACATATAATTGAATTTCTTAAGTGATTTAACACATACTCGAAAGATAAAGGAGCATAATTTTTGTTGTTTTAATCTATTGTAATAAGACATTTTAGATTTTTTATATGCCTTGAAAAGTGTTCCCTAAGGGTTGTAGAATTATCGTATTCAAGTACACTCATATGGTGTTTATTCCCTTGTGTTGATAGGTGAAATAACGTTGAAGAGAGTTGATATTATTTCCATAAATTTATATTTTAGATCAGCCTTAAGGTTGAAATTTCACATAGAATAGATCAGGGAAACTTCATGTTTGATGTGAAATTTTGTAAGTTGCATTAATTGTCCAATTCTCGAAATTTCTACAATGCTAGCATGGTCAACTTGTTATCCTGTCTATCTTAGATAAAAATAATTGTATAAGAATTTCAATGTCATTACATAATCTCTCTTTATTCCTATATCTTAGGTATCTTCATACTTGTCACGTTCTAGGTCATGGTCTTAGGTATCTTCTAGGTCATGGTCTAGGTCTTGGTCTATGTCATGGTCTAGGTGATGGTCATGGTGTAGGTCTAGGTCATGATTTAGGTATATGTACAGGTCTATGTCATGGTCATGGTTTAGGTCTATTTATATTTTGAACATGTTCCTGAATGTCTTGAGGAGGAAAGATGCAAATCATGATAAAAATCTAACCGGGCCTCGGATGGAAGAACCATCAGTTGCATTGGATTCAAGGTATTGGTATTTGGCTAGTGGGGAACTTCTGCTATCATTTCGTTTCTTGGAAAAGTGTTTGTTGGAGGATCTTCAAAACTATGCTTTTTCTCAGTGAGGCAGAGTGAAATTTCTAAACAAGAGGTCAATTTTCAAGAACATTGTGCCAGAAGATTGTGGGTAGTGTGGTATTGTGGGACTTGTCCAAATAGACGTGTAGGAGATTTAAAAAATCCATTATGCTACTCATTTTTTATTTTATTCCCCCGGACCAAATTTCCAACATGTCCCTGAATGGATTGAGGAGGTGAGTTGTGAACTATGATAAAACTCTAATCGGGCCTCAGATGGAAAAATTCTCGATTGCATTGGATTCGGGGCACCCGGTTTCATCTAATGAGGATCCTCCACTATCATTCTATTTCTCGATGAAGTGTTTGTTAGAGTATCTTCCTAACTAGGGTTATGATCAATGAAGCACGGTGCAATTTCTGAATAAGAGGTTGATTTTCAATAACACTGTGTCAGGAGATTGTGGATAGCATGGTCACATGAGCCTTGGAAAAATAGATGCATGGGATCTTACAGAACTATATTATGCCACTCGGTTTGGATTTTATGCCCTTGCGCTAAACTACCAATCTGTCCCTAAATGAATTGAAGAGGAAAGTTACACTCACAATAAAAATCTAACTGAAACTTGGATGGATGAAACATCAGTTTCATTTGATTTGAGGCACCGATTTTCAGTTGGTGTGACCCCTCAGTTGTTATTCCATTTCATGAAAATCATTTTTCAGAGGATCACTAGAACTAGGGTTTTTCTCAGTGAGGCACAATGTATTTTCTGAACAAGAGGTTGATTTTCAAGAACATTGTGCCAGGATATTATGGGTAGCATGGTCACGTGAGCCTTGTCCAAACAAACATGTGGATGCTTATGAAACTCTGTTATACCACTCGGTTTGGATTTTATTCCCCCAGACCAAATTGCCAACATGTCCCTGAATGGCACGAGGAGGTGAGTTGCAACTCATGATATAAATCTAATCAATCCATGGATGGATGAACCATTGGTTCCATTCGATTCGAGGCATCGATTTTCCACTAGTGGGGCCCCTTTGTTGTCATTCTATTTCCCAAAAAATCATTTATTGGAGGATCTCTGGAACTAGGATTTTTCTCAACGAGGCACATTGAAATTTCTGAACAAGAGGTCAATTTTCAAGAACATTGTGTTGGGTGATTTTGGGTAGTGTGTTTACATGGGCCTTGGAAAAAAATACATGTGAGAGCTTATGGAACTCTTTTATGGCACTCGGTTTGGATTTTATGCCTCCGAACTAAACTACCAACATGTCCCTGAATGGCTTGAGGAGGTGAGTTGCAAATCATGATAAAACTCTAAGTGGGCCTCAGATGGATAAACCATCAGTTTCATTGGATTCAGGGAACTAGGTTTCAGCTAGTGGGGCCCCTTCGTTTTCATTTCGTTTCCCAAAAAATCATTTGTTGTAGGATCTATAGAACTAGGGTTTTTCTCAGTTCTTATTACATATGTTTGAAAATTTAACACCTTATAAGGCTAGACATGGAAATTCTAGGCTAGGAAAAAAAATTCAAAGCATGGAAAGACAAGGCAAGGAAAGATAAGTCAAGTCAAGGCAAGGAAAGAAAAGGCAAGGAAAGCAAAGGAAAGGAAAGAAAAGGCAAGGAAAGCAAGGCAAGGTAAGGAAAGGAAAGGCTAGGAAAGGTTAGACATGTAATGGAAAGGATAGGAAAGACAAGGAAAGGAAATTCAATATAAGCCAATCCATGCCAATCCAAGCTAATACAAGTCAAGGAAAGGCAAGGAAAGAAAGACAAGGAAAGTGAGACAAGGCAAGCAAGACAAGGCAATGCATGGAAAGAATAGCAATACAAGGCAAGGAAAGAAATAAAAGGAAAGGCATAACAAGGCAAGGCATGGAAAGGAAAGTAAAGGAAAGACAAGGATAGGCAAGGAAAGGAAAGAAAATCCAAGACAAGGTATGGAAAGGAAAGGAAAGACTAGGAAAACAAGGTAAGGAAAGGCTAGGCAAGGCTACATATCAAGACAAGACATGGCATGGAAAGTGTAGGCAAGATAAGGCAAGGCAAGGAAATCTAAGCCAAGCCAAGACAATATAATACAAAGCAAGGTAAGGCAAGGTAAGGCAAGAAAGACAAGGCACACAAGACAAGGCAATGGACACTTGGAGAGAAAATTCCACATGGACACTTGGAATTTTAATTGGATTGATTTTGTATTAAGAAACCCTTGTATCATGTTGTGATTTTCATTATAATGAACAATGCTTCATTTTGGATAGAGTAATGTGAGGTTTCAACCCTCTTATTTCTTCTGTGATTATGTTAGACTACCATATAATAAACCCAATTTTATGTGAGATTGACATAACTTCACATTCATGAAAAATGCTTAAGCACAACACCTATAGCCTTCCAAGGTATTTTTCTACTATAAAATCAACAAGCCAATTCTTATTTGTGGCATGAATAACATAACTTACTTCCTTACATTCTCATTCACTCATTCTCATTCTCAAGAAATGCAAGGAAACGCAAGGCAAGGCAACACATGACAAGGAAAGGTAAGCAAAGGAAATGCAAGGCTAGGAAAGAAAGGCAAGCAAAGGCAAGGCACAACGAGACATGGGCAGGCAATTCAAATCAAAGAAAGTCAAGGAAAGGAAAGGAAAGGAAAGCTAAGACATGGAAAGTAAAGGCAAGTTAAAGCAAGGAAAGGTAAGGCAAGGAATCCAAGAGGAGGTATGGAAAGGCAAGACAAGACAAGGAAAGAAATGAAAGAAACAAAAAGCCAAGGCTAGACATGGCAAGGAAATTCAAATCAAGGCAAGGAAAGGCAAGGAAAGGGAAGGAAAGGTAAGACATGGAAAGGAAAGGCAAGGTAAGTCAAGGAAATGAAAGGTAGGAAAGTCAAGCCAAGGAAAGGAAAGGTAAGACATAGAAAGACGAGGTAGGGAAAGAAAATACAAGGCAAGGAAAGAAAGGAAAACAAAGGAAAGGCAAGGCTAGACATGGCAAGGAAAGTCAAAGCAAGGAAAGGAAGGCAAGGGAAGGAAATGTAAGACATGGAAAGGAAAGGCAAGGTAGTGCAAGGAAAGGCAAGGTAGGAAAGGAAAACCAAGGTAAGGAAAGGTAATACATGGCAAGGCAAGGCAAGGTAATGCAAGGAAAGGAAAGGTAAGGCAATCCAAGCAAATCTAAGCCAAGACAAGGTAGGGAAAGGCAAGGCAAGGAAAGGAAAGGTAATACAAGGAAAGTAAAGGAAAGGTAACAAAAGGAAAGGAAAGGAAAGGAAAGTCAAGGAAATTCAAGGAAAGGAAAGGAAAGGAAAGGTGATGTAAGACATGGAAAGGAAAGGTAAGGTAAGGCAAGGAAATGCAAGGTAAGGAAAGATAAGGAAATTCAAGCTAAGACAAGGTAGGGAAAGGCAAGGCAAGGCTAGGAAATAAAGGAAAGGAAGGATAAGGAAAGGCAAGACATGCCAAGACAAGACAAGTTAGGTAAAGGGAAGGAAAGTATAGGAAAGAAAGGCAAGCAAAGGCAAGGCAAGGTTAGGCAAGGCAATGATAGACATAGTTCCATAACAACAAAAAAAACCACAAAATACAAGAATAACATAACAATCATAAAATGATGGAAACATTTCAATCATTCATAAATATGAAATATTTTTTCAATTATCCCTTTTACATACCTATGGTCATTTAGTTAGACCATCGATTTTACTTCTAATACTGATGGTATCCATTAACTTCTCATGATTAGAGTAAGGAAAGAAGTATCATACCTTGGATGAGTTGTTACTTGGAATTGTTTGTAGTTGGAGGTTTGTACCAACAACCAAGTTCATAAAATGGTATACAATTTCATAATATTGAAATACATAACCACCTTTATTCCATGTTCTTTCATCTCGTGCCACGTATTCTCCTTTAATAACCATAGAACCAATAAAAAATTTGATGCCTTCAAAGTTTGTTATCACATGAGGGTCTGATTTCCCTCTAAGCAATGTGTCATCCAATAGTCAGTGCCCCATTCATTAACTATTGGGGAAAACACTATGTATATGTTCTCTACAAAAAATGGAGTGCCAACACATGAGTCCACTAAACGACCAAAGAATAAAACATTGATGCCAGTTATTCAAAATTTAATAGAAGATTTCAATGAACCTAGTAGTATGAGATCTGAGACATGATCATAATCTGTTGAAATATTGATTAATACTCCTCCAATTGGGATAATTCCATAGTTATACGTTGACCAATGGAGAGTGATACATAATCACATCTATCAACCCAGTCTATGGATTTACAATCATCCCATTCATCACTACTACATGGACCACAAAATCAAGAGAGTTTTCTTGTCCATATTTCAACTATTGCATTTTATGATGTTCAAACTAAATGGAATCCACAAGTTCCTTGGATTGTTTTGTATTAATACCACTGTGATCGATCTACATCGACCACCTCCCAAAAACATCTATGTACATGTCCTTTCTCAGGTGATTGGTCTTCACAGTTTCTTGTTCCCTCTCCCATTATTGAAGAATACCATTCAACGATGGATTTAGCATCTCAAATGAGGGAAGTAGTTGTGAACTTCATTTTTTTCTTGCGCAACTCTCTTTTGATGCATGTGCCTACTCCATCATGCTACCCTTTCCAATTTCTAGACTTGAAATAGTTTCAAATATGTGGTACCTTAATGTTAGAAAAACAGGATCGTAGAGTAATAAAATAAAAAAAATGCATAAATAAAACACATAAGATACACAATAAAATAGAGACACAAATATACGTGGTTCACCCAATGTGGGCTACATCCACCAGAGAAATTGCCAGGTCCTTCCTTTATTATTATCCAACAAATGAAGGGATACAACCTACAACACACCTGTTGTAACTTCCTCTTATTTCTCTCAAAGTCTCCTCCCTCAGAATACAATATTCACAATGATACATATTCGCAATATATTTCCCTCATAAAAGAGGG
>ML820932.1:22284-57148 GCA_009831015.1 Picea engelmannii
AAAATTAGTGTATACTATAACAAACATTCAAACAATATATATACATATATATAATTTTATATAAAATTGACAAAATAAAAAAAGATAATAAATATATAGCTAATTACCATGGTACGATATTCATTCAATCCGCCATCAATGTGGCCATATTTCCTACAATGTTTTGTAGCTATTGCTATTAAAATTCTTATGGGACGTCTGAGGCAACATTTTTTACAAGGGAAATAACATCTACCATCACCCTTTTCACCTGCTTTACTTTTTTCCCTACCTCTAACAACATTCTGCGACATTTTTCCGCACAAAAATACCCTTTCGAAACCGTCATTGTTATAGCAAGATTTTCACAACATCTTCAAATCGTCAAATATTTATAGGCCAATTTTAGGTCACAATCATCACAATTGCGACGATAGTGACCTAAATATATATATATATATATATATATATATATATATATATATATATATTACAACTATTTATTTTAGGTCATTTTCAACGGTAAAGTTTGACTAAATTATTATGGTCAACTATCTTCGCTTATGCGGCGGACATATTAAGGTCATCGCTTATGAGACGAACATTGACCATTACAGTTCAGTCAAACTATAGGCATTGAAATTGCGATGAACATGGGGTAGATTTAGAAAAAAAAAAACTTTTTCTCTTGCATGTTACGACGAAAGAGTAATTGCATTTCAAGTGGTCATTGCAAATTTTTCAATATGTAGTAGTGTAAGACATATCAAGGTACCTCTGGTAAAAATTTCAGCTCTTGATTCGCTATAATTATGGAGATACACTCTATGGAAGATAGGGTTTGTGACCAGTCCTGAAGCTAGTTAATAAACAGGTGTTTCGGGTAAAACAGTCATAACTTCGTCATCGAGATTCCAAATGGCATGGGACAAATTTCATTGGAAAGAGTACGGACTGTAGTTTCTTGTGTGTGATTTTCAGAATCGGATGTTAAATATTGAGTGCGGAGAATTCTGTACAAGTTCGGTCTCCTGAATAGACCAGGATTGAATAAAGTCTACCATTATTTCTACAACTTATTTTTGGGGAGGCTTCAAGGAGTGAAACTTGGAGGATTTTTAGAGAATACATTGAGTAATATTATCTACAAGATTAGATTACTCCAAGAATTGAAGAATTGCATAAATTGAAGAAGTCTCAGGAAGCATTATCAGGTTCTATGTGATGATTGGTTGATGGTGATGATTTAATGTAAAGTTTTATTATCTCTCATATAATCTTGGGTGGAAGGAAGGGGAAAGGATGGAGAGTTCAAATCTCTCTTGATATTGGAGGATTGTATCTTCCTCTTGGAGGTTTATCTCTCCCTTTACATTTGGAAGTTGTAGCTACCTTTGGAAGTCATCACTTCCCTTGAACAATAACTATTGATTATTTCTCATATATTGTTTATGGTGTATTGTGGTGTATTGGTGTAACTCTTATACTATTGTTCATTTCTCATTGGATATAGTTGAATGGTTTAAGTATAAGTTGGAAAAGGTTTCAAATTGTGCTTGATCCTGATTCACACCCTTCTCAGTATCAACACTCTTTAAGATTTTAGCTTCTTTAGAAATAAATGGATCCTTATAATTGGATCGTTTAGAGGAATACAAGAAAAAGATAAAAAAAAGGAAGAACTTCGTTTTGATGAAGTTGAAACCCCCCAGGGTGCCTCGGGAGCCTTGATTTTCCCCAAAACTGGCACAATATCCTCTTGGACATGTATTTTCTGCAAGAAAACAACAAGTAAACAATGTTATAAAATTATGAGAAAATATTTTTAAACAATAAAAAAAATTATCAAAAATTTTAGAAAAATTTCTAAGGCAAAATGAATTTTTTTTAGGCCTTTTGGGTAGTTTGCATGGACCTAACTTAGGATCCTTTGAATGATTATGTTTTCTGTTTTAAAACAAAAAACATAAGGCAACCAATTATCTTGATCAGAAATTTAAAACCAAGAAATAACTTTGATCTAAATTTTAAGTGAAAAGACCAAACAAATTGCTTTAAACTTGCCTAGATCTGTTATTTGAAATTGACAAATTAAGCTTAGATCTAGAAAACAATGCATGAATAATTTGGATGTTTAAAACAAGAAGTTTAGAGAAACATGCAATCAAATAAAAAAATAAGGGAAAGAAGTTTATCAATTTTCTGAGTTTCTGCTTGAGCCTAGAACTTTTGGGCTATGGGGAGCTCGATCTTTGAATCTCCTGGACGATGACGGTTGAAAAAACAACCTTTCAATCCTCCAATATTGAGGAACCTACAACTATATACTTCAATCCCGCAACAAAAATGCTAAAGGTCTTCCCTACACAATAAATCTCAAACATGCATGTCAGTTTAACCGAAAACAAAGCATGCAATGTAAAAGTCTATGAGATAAAGAAGAAACAAGATAATCAAACTAGATTAATCTTATCCTACTGTATGATAGCATACCTTCAAATCCTTACAACTTAATCACAAAAATTAAATATGATATACATATTACCTCATGAATAAAATTGCATTAGATCAAAGCATCCACACATTTGAGTCTACACACCAAAGATAGCTCCAAAGTCTTTATTATTCCAAAATGATTACAAAAATATTACAATAGCTATCCCAAGACTAAACTAACTCAATGAGGGAGGTCAACCTTGCTTAAATATAAAATGGGGTGACAATTCCTAAGTGATCATGTGCTAGGGTTAGGCTTAGGGTTTTGTTAATGCATGGGTGATGAGGGAGTTGCTCACTATTCAAAGGGTAGATGTGTTGGGGATAAGGGGAGTGGATGTGGAGTGGTATTAGGTAACAGGGAGTGAAAGGGGAGTGAATTCAAGTGAAGAGAGGTGTGAGTGGGAGTGAGGAGGAGTGAAGGTTTAGTTAGGGAATGTGTGGGCCCTTTAGGAGATGTGCCATGCTCTAGGAATGTGCCACCTAGGAGAAGGGGTTGAGTTCCCACATTGGGATCTCCTCTTAACTCCATGTCACCTCAATCAAGTTGATACTACCTCATTTAAACTCTCCCAAGGCCTCCATTTAACTGAGGACACGAAAAAACATGTTTCAATCATGTTCCCCAGTTCTCCTAAAATTTAAGAGATTAATTTAAATACCCCTTTTCCGTATCTTTCGAGTAATTTTTCTTTTTTAGTGATAATAATAATTTTTTTGCCTCAAAAGATGGGAAATAGGGGTTTACATGATACTATGGACTAGAAAACGACTGTAAATATGGCATCAGGCAATGTTTGATGCCATATTTTTTACATTTATTGACTCAGAATTAATAAATTCCATTTTTACGGGATTTTAATTAATTCACTGAAAACTTTAAAAACAACCTATCAAACCTAGCCGAAATTTGAAAATGACTCAATCAATATGTCCTAGTATGAGTTCATATACATTTAGACACTAGACATTGGATTTTCCATGCCAAGACCTGCTCGCCAGCACATGCTCTGGCTTTGGAGTCAGTCTTCTTAGTGAAAAACTTAGAAATTATTTAATCGCTCACTAAGGCAAGCAAACATAATAATTAATAAGTACAAAAAAACACTCCAAAGTATGTGCTCACTCCTGGTCTTAGGTGGCCAATAGCCTTTTACAATATCTCATACTTAGGACATTTATTACAATGGTGGAAATGCGGAAAAAGGGGGTCTTTCATAAGACCGGTTGAACTCTGAACTCTGCATATATGAGCATTGATTGTTCATTCTTTGGCGGCTCTTCAGGAAATCCATCTTGTGAAAACTGGTGGATAACACAACCTATCTAAGAAAGATGTGTCCATAGCACTATTTTGAGCACTTTGTCTAGATGATCTATTCACATATTCATTTGATAATATCGTCCTCTTAGTAGATTGACTTTTGAGCCAAGGTTCTAAACCTGGATGGTGATGCAATGTGAAGGAAATCTAATTTAACTAGTACCTTATAGAATATTACAATATAGGATATATGAACTTGAAAGATACTAAAAGAACTTTAATAAATGCATCTAATAAAATTGAAACAAGGAAAAATAACATAAAATTTCTTTTCGAGGGAGAGCCTAAGGAAGGGTTGATCAACCCTACTTCAAGCAACAAAGGTAAGGGTTGTTCACGCCATGGAAGTGTCAATTCAAAACATTATCTAAATATTATATCTAAATACATATATTATTTATTATGATCTAAATATTAGATCTTCTAGTGATAAATTCCAAATATCTTACTTTCTTCTGTTGTTTTCATAAGAGTTATGGTGTTCCATGCATGAATCCTTATTTCATCGAGATAGTTTGAATTCATATACCTTTAATAATACAACCAATCAAAGTAGGGTTTTTTGGCACATTCTTGTGACAAAACCCACCAACAATACTCGTCTGAATCATAGTATAATTTCCCAATGAAAATCTATTTTCTCAATTCAAAAGAAGGTTTGGTGAAAGGGAGGTGACATGCATCATTGTTATGTTTTTCTACCAAGTATGTATAATCATGAGGATATTGGTTAATTTTTTCTTTTAAATTTATTTTAAACAAAATTGAATCTTACACTTTTAATAACGATTTTATAAATATTTTGAGTTAAATATTGAGAAATGATTTATTATGGGATGAGATTTCTACACTAGGAAAAATTGTCCAATCATTTTAGATGATTTATATTACATTATAAATGAAGGATAGTAAAGATAATTAATTGATAAAGGAATATATATGGAGATCACTATAAATTCTAAGTATGTCGTACTTTGAAAGGATTTAGGTTAAAATTTTAATATTAAAAATAAAAAAATATTTTAATATTCTTTTAAATTATTTAATGTGTGATATATAATTTAAGGATGTTTGTAATGGATTTTTTGTATTATTTTATCTATTCAGAGGCAACATAGAGGTACATGTTGACCTTATGGAATTAATAAGACACTTAAATCACTTTAAGAGGACATAACGAGGTAGGGGTAGAATTTATGCTACCAAGTGGACTCCTAGAGGTAAGGATTGAATTTATGGCATAAGAGGGCATCATGAGACAAGGGTTGGACTTATGACATGGAGAAGAGATGACCTACATTTACATAAAAAGGACCTTTATAATATGGTATCTTAAGGTAGTCATGGATGCATCTAAAGGTAGTATTCAACTTTTTATACGAAGAATCCACATAGAGGTTAAGGTTGAAGTTAAGGAAGTAGGACGCCATCTATATTTAGGGGATACAACTTATTACATGAGAATTTATGAATTGCATGTAAATACCTCATGTCAAGTTACCTAAAACCTTGAGGTATCCATGGGAGAACCTAAAGGGGTGGGGCTTGCAAATCTTATAGAACCAAGAGGTAACTTAGAGATATGGATTGAACTTATGGGATTTAGAGTGAACCTTGAAGTAGGTCTAGAAATTATCACAATTTGGAGACATATAGAGATAGGGGTTGAAGTTATGAAATCAAGAGGGAAAATGGATGTAGTAATTGAGCTTAAGGTATTAAGAGTTCATGATCCATGTGTAGATACCACTTACATTTACTTGAACATTTGAGGTAGCAATGGTGGATAATGAAGGTAGGGATTGAACATATGCTAGAAACATAACACTTGAAGGTATGGGTTTAGATTACACCATTACGAGGGAACCTGAGATAAGGAGTTGAAATTATGGTATTCAGAGGGTCCTTGGATGTAGGGGTTGGAATTATGACACTATAAGTTTACTTGTAGGTATGCATTGAAGTTATGAAATCAATAGAATACTTAAAGGTATGCTTTAAACTTATGGTCCACTAGTAAGGTACTTGGAGATAGGGGTTGAAAAAAACTAGGAGAGTGATCTAAGTTAGATATTTTAGATTTATCATCGAGAGGTCATGACATATGTGTACATACCAAAAGTGTTTAGCAAACACCTCAGGGTAGTCTTGGGGGAACCTAGAGCTAAAGGTTAAAATCAAGGAGGGAGGGAAATTGGAGGTAGGTATGCAACTTATGGAAGGGGGAGGAAATATAGAGGTAGGTTTTTAACTTATATCACCAAGAAGGAACCTAGCCTAAATGTTAAAAATATGGCACCAAGGGAACACCTAGATGTAGGGTTTGAACATGTGGAAGTAGTAGGAAATGTCCCATCTAAACTTTGAAGTAGCGATATGGGAACCTAGAGGTGGGGGATTAAACTAATTGCACCATCATAGAGACTAAGAGAAGGTTTGATCTTATGACACTCAGAGAGAACATGTAAGTAGGGCTTAGGAATATGCCACAATGAAGGCACCTAGAAGTTGGGGTTTAACTTATGAAACATGCATGTACATGCAAAAAAACTTTATACTCACCTTGAGAAAGCCATGGATTCATGTACAAAAAGGGTTAAGTTTATGGCATCAGTTGGGTTCCTAGAGATAGGACATGAACTTATAACACTAAAGTCCTTTGCCACTTCTTTCTATATATTACAAACCTAAGGACGTTGCATGTTATTTGTTAATACCTAAAACAATTAATTCAACTCTTTTCATTATTTCAAAAGGATAGATAGATGCTCTATCACAAAGCCATACAAATAGGTGGACAATAAAAGTTTGGAAATTTGGAGTGCATGGATGAATGATCACTATTTGTTAATTACCAAAAACATAAGCATAAAGAAATATGGATAAGGATACTTAACTTTGATAAATTCCATTAATTTGTCATAAAAAAATGGTGTTAGGTGATAATAAATGGAAATGAGGAAAACAATTTCCTTATAAAAATAATGTATTTATAATATAAAAATGGTGTTCAGTGATCAAGAAATGGAAATGAGGAAAACATAACAAGAGATGGATGTCCTAGATCTCAAAATCATGATGTATAAATTTAGATGGATAAGTCTTATAAGAGAAGGAGGTGTCAACCTAAATCTCCATGACAAACTCCAACTAATATTGTAGGGGAATGAGGATGTTCACTTTTGGAGGGTTGGGAGCCAAGAAAGGATAAAGTAGGGGATAGATTGGAATATGACCTACTTCAATAAGAGAATGACCATGGAGCACCCCTATTTTGGTGAGATGGTGAATGAAAGTTTAGATCTATTATTCAAAGTACAATGAAGATGATAAATTAGATTTTATTAGGTAGAAAATTGGCCTAGTTCATGCTAGGATGGAACAACCAAGCATCATATTTGAGAAGAGGAGGATGGTATCACTAAGGAAAACCACTTAGTGGCCATCTCCAATAAACATAGTAGTACGACACAATTTGTCATGGATTTTGTTTATCATGATCGATGTGCAATGTGAGCGCACAGATTGAAAATATTTTGTCTCACCACCATTGATCAATGTGATGTCAAGGTCTATATCAATAGAATACCATTTTTTTTAATTCAGTGTACATATATATATAAAGGATCTACACAACTCTGCATATAGGATAACTAATTATGTATGGGATAACTAGTTGGAATGGAGTCATGTCGAGCTTCACATTCACCATAAAATGAGACTTCCAACAAAGCGACAAGTACATTACTTGAGATATCCTTTATTTATGCAGAAGTTGGGTCTTTGAGAGGAACAATGTGAGAGAAATGTTTGCTTTGATGGTAAACATTTCCTATATACAAATCCAATTATAATAACTATAAAAAAACTTATATTGACTCTAAAATCATAAAGTGGGAGTTTCTGGAAAAATGGTAAACACTCGGTGGTAGTGACCTTGTGATGAATTTAATGATATATATTATTAAGATATGGATATGCATTGCTTTGTTTCCAATCTGGTATATCTTAACATATATACCATTAAATACACCATTACTCAGTATTTTCGAAATCTAAATGACAAATATAAGTTCAGTAAAGAAGAACATAACAAAGAGATGACCCCGAGATACCTCCTCCTAGCCATCTAATTATATAACCTCAAGAAGAATCTCATGAATCCAACCCATAGGCTACAACTATGTGTTCCCAGATGAAATAAGAATTGATATTTGAATATAAATAGATTAGTGGCATTTATGTTTTTCCCATTGTATTTTTGGTTTCTTTCATGGGATGTTATGTGTGCTTCCAATTGTATTATTGAGCACTCTGAGTTTTCATTGGCATCCATGTATGATGCATCTTCTTTTTATTGTTTTGAATTGGGATTCCAGTGAGCTATAGTTGTGGGTGTGTGGCACGCAATTTCTATGGTGGAAGATAATTCTTGGACCATTTGGTATCATAGCAGTTTGGGTGTCCATCGAATTACAACTACATCAATAAATCGACATTGGGTATACTTTGTAAGAGAGAAACAACTCTAGTTTCTCGTAGGGTAGGATTGTAGAGAGAGGGAAGATTAAAACTCTGACTAGTAGTTGGGTATATGTTTTTAATAAATTGAAAGTGCACACCATGAGGTGGAAAATAAGTTGTGGGAAAGTCATTTTACTAGTGGTTTTCATAATATTACATGTTTGTTTGAAGGCCAGTTTGCAGGAACTCTAATTTTTGGCATTGATCATAATGATGATATTTTAATGAACGAAATGACAAATATTAGGACCCGAACTAATAGAGAAAAGTGGTGTACTGAGAAAGGTACCCAAACTAATATACCAAAGTGGTGTATTGAGAAAGGCACCCAAAATAATAGACCATAGTGGTGTACTCAGAAAGGTACCCGAACTAATAGACCAGAGTGGTGTACTGAGAAAGGTACCCGAATGTTAGTAGCAACCAACACCTGCATCAACCAAATCCAACAGCAACCAACACCAGCAACAACCCATGCCAACAACAACCAAAACCAATTGTGACCAACAAAAAATGCCAACCAAATGAATATCATCACCGAACTGTCAACAGTTTGGAAAAGGGTGGACTGACTGATGTGTGGGCGATATGTAAAAACGTTATCGGACGAAACAAGTTTCTAGTCGAAATATTATTTTGAATGAAACATCTTTCGGTCAAAAATATGTTACGAGATAAAAATTATTCATCCAGCTAATATTATATATGACATTCAAGGGCATCTTCACGGTACTGTTCGATTTGACATCTAAAGGTTCGGCCGAAAACACTTGTCTTTTGGCCAAAATAATTAGTATTTCGATCGAGAAAAGGTCGGTAGGAATTTTGGAGACCCGATTATCACAAAATTCTTACCCACCTTCATGATTTTACCCCCATCCAAGATACCCATCCTATATAATCCACTAGGGAAATATTTTAATCAACGATTGAAATAAATAAGGTGCCCTAGCTTTTCCCCATAGCAGTTTGGTGCAAACTTTAGAGATAACATCTTTTGGCGTCGTTGTCGGGGATGGAATTAAATATTTTTCCCTAGGAGAATGAAAACGATCAAGTTCTATCTCTTTATGGTGAACAAGAATTAGATACATAGTTGTGACTTCAATCATCACCTAGCGAATCCATGACTAAATTTCCACTGGAGGCTCCATTGGTTAAAAATGTCAAAAGCAATGGATGTTATTTTAGCGTGCAGGTTTGCACAATTTGATTTCTATGTTGTTCCTGGTTTTCTAAATGTTGTTCCTACTATATATGAGTGGGGATAATTCCTTCCCAGATTTAAAGAGAGTAAATATTATCATCTATTAGAACATTTGATTAATTTTCATGAAAGCATGAATCAATTGAATATTCACTATGAAGATGTTCATGTACTCATTAGAAGGAGATGCTCACGATTGTTACAGATATTTACCTCCCTCTAGCATTTGAGAAACTGATGAATCTTGAGAAATTGATGAAGCCTTTGATAAATTGATGAATATTTTTAAAGGGTTATCTGAAGAATCCACCAAAGAACAAGCCCTTGTGGATGAAGAGATGCTTGAAGAATAGATATAGGAAGAAAGTTTCCAAGAAGATCCTGATGAAGCTTCTCATGTTGAAGATCTGGATGAGACATTTGTATCCATGCTATAACTTGATGAAGATGAATTTTCCCTACCTTACTTTCCTTCTCAAGTGATTAGTATCAAGAAAAAATATTTTCAATAGGTTTACCAACCCCTTGAAGAGGAGCAAGAATTGCCTCATGAAGGCTTGATTGAAGAAGTAAGTCCCTGGGAAGAAGAACATGAGTTACCTTGTTAATATGTTGAGCACTTCAATGACTTACTCCATGAAGAAGATATTCGTGAAGGTGAAGTGCTTGTGTCTACCCTTCCATTTGATGAAGACATCCAAACCTCCTTTCCACCTGCACATCAAGAAGAGAATCATTTTCAAAATTTTGATGATACTTTATTCCATGATTTTGGAAGTGAAGAAGTGTAAGAGGAACCATTGGATCCAACAAAACCTTTGTGAAATAATGTAATTGACAAAGCATCACCTATCAAAAAGAAATTCTGCAATGATGAGGAGAACGCGAGTTTTCCTTTTTATTTCTTTTTGGAAAAAGAAAATAAAACATTCCACATTAATGATTAAGCCCCTTATGATCAAGAGGCACTGGAGGGGAAAACCAATGAGGAAAATGAATATTTCAGATGATGTGCAACGTACTAAAAATATAGATCAAACATCGATGTCCATTCTCCTGCCTGATAAAGACAAAGTTGTTCAACCTTTCTCTCCTCCTGCACATGAAGACGAAGAAGTAATCGGTCCAAATGATGTAGATGTCTCTATGAAGAACCTCTCTGACATGGTTGGTCAACACATCGATGATTTCATATAGGTTGGAAGACATAGATGGGATGTGGGTTGCTTCATTGATGACAGAGATCCAGGGATGATTTTAAGGATAAAAATTTATATTAAAATGTAGAAACATGGGCGAATATTACTAGTCCTTAATATGCAAAATGTAAAATGTTTGGCTATAGTTTTGTAAAAATATTCAAATTTATAAGGATTTTATACAGTTTCTATAAAATTTTGGCAATTTTGAAGGTAAAATAATTTTATTCTATGGAATTTGGGCAAATGAATTTTAGAAAAAATGGAACTTGGCAAATCTTTTTTCGGGAAAAACATGGAAAATTAGCCCATTTGTGAAATTTATCCCTTAAAATCGTGTATGCAAAGATCCCATTTACGACATGGAGGGTAGTTCTCATACAAAGAGAGATAAATTATGATCTTCATTGAGCTAGTCTTCATATGCATATGATTCATATTCTTGACAGCCTGGTGATTATATGATCATGAATTTATTTCATCTATTTGAGAATGACCTATCACCATATACTCATGATGATTTTCAGTCATCCCTTCGGAGTTATGATTCATAGCTTTTTGGGGATTCCGATTTTTTCTATAAATATTTATAACCACCTTTTCTCTCAAACTTTGATGGACACAAGGTCATGGTCATCCCAAAGAAACCAAAGATTCACATTGCAGAGAAACAATATTTTCGTCCTAAGGCGTTTTACAAGATGAAAGGGAAAGAACCTTTCAGTAGTAGGAAGACTTCTTTCTTTGGGAATGAGGTTGTCCCTTACCTTTTATCTTCTTCTCCAGGAAGCTATGAATTCTTCTTCTGATCTCCCATATCCTCTCAATCTTCAACAAGTAGTGGTTTTTTGTGTAGAGATGAAGATGAACCATCGCCTATATACGGTGGTCCTCTTCAGAGATGGATTGATCAACCTTGTGGATATCATTTCATACAAGATGATCAGGTTTGTGGTTTCTCTTTCTAGCAAGATCTCCTCCTTCCCACCCATCTCCATGAGTTTCATTTCATTTCATGATTATATCTATATTTATATTAATGATTATTATGTGCTTAACTTTTCTTTGTTGTATTACATGATTAAGCACAGGGGGAGATACCTTGATGAAATAATGAACATGTGGTTGCACTAGTTGTATGACTTCAAATGACATCACCTATCACCTAATATTCAGGTCCCCAGGTAAGTAGGTAGGTCATATTGCTTTCTTGCATTTTTCATCTTGATTTCTCATGGTAGTTTATCTACATTTCATTTTTCTCTACTTGCATTTTATGATTTACATGCTTCTATTTTATCATATTATATGAAAAATAAAAATAAAAATCTTTTCTAGATTAGTTGTCATTTTTGAGATTTTGATTTATGATATATATGGAAAAAGGGTGAGTAGTCCCACCCTAGATTTTATAGTTTTATGTTTTACTGTAGGCATATGTCTGACCAGGAGATGTTGAGGTTCTCATGCACTCTACTATGAGTACATGTCCCTGAGTAGGAGCCAGATGTTATCGCCAATTTCTAGAGATAAATAAGGAGATTATGTCTCGAGGCCCGCAAGTTGCAGACATGGAAAACTAATAGACATATGATTGGCAGTGTCCACATGCATAGACATAGACCCATTTCACAACACCATTTCCTAGATTTGTGACGATGGCATCAACCACATCAACTTGCTTCTGGAAGATGATGGGTCTTGCTCCATGAGGTACAATTTAGGTATTGTGGTAGTTGTCACTTTAATATTTTAGGAATTTGAGTATGTTACATTTAAATTTGATTTTCATTACAGAATGTTTTCTTGGAAATTATGATCTTTTCCCTGTTTCACCTTGGTGGTTGACATTGCGCCCTAGTAAGTGGTCACCCTTAGGGATGGGTTTACTACTGGGAGGTCTCCTTGAAAATTCATCATTACATTACCAATCATACTTACTATTATTCACACTTCACCCCTTATTTTTCTCCTTATCTTTTTGGATTTTTGGGTGTATTGACTTGAGAAGGGATTGTACCTCATTTCATGGGAAGAAGGGGACAATGACCCAAAGATTTATAGCTAGAAAAAGTTAAAATCCAATCATGAACCTTCTAGATGATATCCCATGGATCCCAAGGATAATGAAATGTCTCTCATAAGAAACTAATGGGACCCAGGAAAAAAATATATAAAATGCCAACCAAGGTAGAGCATGTGTGGGCAATGCTTTTCATGCTTAGGTAGAAGTACCACACATTGTCTTCAACTTGGGGAAGCATAATGTGCCTGGGGTAGATTCAGGGTGGGAAATGTTTTTCATGCTTGTTATAAACCCCACCTTGGATTCAACCTAGAAACATATTTAAAAAAATGGCAATGAATGGGCTTGGAAAAAGGATGCATCGAAAACGAAGGTGCAACACACCCTCTACAAAGGCACCCATAAATGAGACAATATGAACCCTTGTATGTCATGAACCCCATGCCCAAAAGTATTAACCACCCATCAAATTCATCTTATCCACATGAATTAGATAGGTTTCCACCTAGGAAACACTCCTTGACTTAAGGAATTTTTCACCCAATAGGTCACTTTGTCAACCCTCCCATACCTAAACTTGGAAAATTCCATAGGGTCTTTGAGCACCTGTTTAACTTGATGAGGTAGTTTTTGATGTACATGCTTGAATGGATATTATATTAAATGTGATTTCACTTTCCATGATGCTTTGAATTGAGATCCTCATAGGGTGCCCTTGTTTGTCTTTGTAGGACTTGGTGGTCGATTTGGAGGAACAAGCCCAGCCTAGGCCTTCATGGGGGAAAGAATCCTACAGGTTGGATTCCATGACACATACCTTGGGGAAATATGGAAGATGAAATTTTCCTTTGGATTCAAAGGAATATTCCATGGAGGACCTCACCTAGCCCCTACAAGTCCAACAATTTTCCTTTGAGGAGAAAATGTCACTTTAGAGGGCTTGACGTCACCCTAGAGGTAGGGTTTTGGTGTTGATGGTGATGTTTTTAGACATTTGATACTTTTGATGAGGAGAGTTCCTTTTACCTTCATGAGAAGACCCCACATGTGAATGGAATGCCTTTGGAGGAACAATGATTTCATCCTCAAGCTCAGTGACTTGAACAAAGTTCCAAAATGTCACTCCTTGAAGAGATGACATCATGTTTTAGGGTTTACTTTATGTGCAAATTACATTTTATGTTGTAAATGGGAAAAGTAAAGGAGGTTGGCCTCCTTAATTTGTGGTTTACCCTAATTTATGTGGACAAACACTCTTTAGGAGTTTTGTATAAATAAGGATCAATAACATTTCATTTTGATATAAATCTCACTTGGGAGAAAGAGGCATTCGCTGAAATTTGCACCCCTTTTGGGAAATTTTACATATCTCTCTCTTATACTTGCTCTTGTGATGGTTTTTCTTTGCTATTGTATGAATAAGTGATGTGCTATCTCTCTTGGAGGATAATTATTGCATTGTGATGGAATTTTATTGGTTAAAAAAGAGTTTATCTTGTCAATGCTTCGACTAGGTAAGGAATATTTTCTTTGTTATTTCTTCTTTCTTACTTGTAAGGTTAATTTGCTAAGACATTGGTTAGTATAAGGGCATACAACCCCACTAAGCCTATCATAATTTTCGTGAATAATATATTGTACAAAGGGTTACTAGGAGGAGTAAAAGGGATTACACCCTCCTAGTTTTTCCTATCTAGTGTTGCTTTCCTTAGGGAGTAAATGGGATTACACCCTCCTAGTTTTTCCTAGATAGTCTTGCTTTCCTTAGGGAGTAAACGGGATTACACCCTCCTAGTTTTTCCTAGCTAGTATTTCTTTCCTTAGGGAGTAAACAATATTAAACCCCTAATGAATTAGCATAACTAGCTCATTCATTAAAAGAATCCATAACCCAATAGATTTAGGCACTAATATCTTGCATTAGAGAAATAAAAACCATTGCATTGGTATATGTGAAATTATGAAATATTGAAATTGTCTTAGTTGGAATATTTTCTATGTGCTTTAGGCTTGCTAAGGAATCTAAGGCGTCTTGATTGCCCAAGGATCTCTTGATGTTGTTATAATTTTAATATATAGCCATGAGGGTAGTAACAAATCACTCTTTAACACGTGTTTTACTCACTAATCTACCACTAAAGTTTTCTTACAAGTTGTCATTGTTAAACTACTTGATATTGGCTAATCGTTGGACAACTTGTTTGCTGATTTTTAGGGGTAGATCTTGTGGTTGTAGAATATGTTTGCTACAACCATAAGTATGTCATAATATCTCTGCAATAAAATCATTTAAAATCCCTATATCATCACTAAAGTCTTTCTTTATATCACTTGAGTTATACTAGTCGTTACTAGCTTTATCTCTTGCATCTTTACCTGACTTTTAGTGGAATATATATTAGTTTTAATTATCATTTACTTGCTGATTTATATCATTGTTAACTTCTGCTACCTAGGACATCAAGATTCACTTTCTTGTCCATTGAACATCTTGGTTTGTATGTCTTCAATTTTCCTTGTCTCAGACAGGTCTAACACTTTGGTGTAGGTACTCATGAGTCAAGACCTTTGGCAACTTCCCTCAACCACAAGAAATTCTATCAAGCCTCCCTTAATTTAACCTATAGGGGGTTATCTTTCTACTACTCCAATTTCCATCTCATTTCCCCCTAGGGTAACCTGGGATTCCTCCCTTGTGCAATAGTTGTCCTTCACTGATGGGATGAGAGGTTTTATCTAAGGTGACAATGGGTAGACTCTCTCATATTTCTCTCCATCTTGTGGATTAGGTCAGGATTTTACCAACCTACAATTTGTGTGATAGTAGATACCACAAGCCATAATGAACAGTGCCTTGCAAGTATCTAAATATTCTTTTAACCACAACAACATGAGTTTCCTTAGGATTGGATTGAAACCTACCTACCAAATTGACTTCTTTCATGATGCCAGGTCTTGAAGCTATGATATAGAGTAAATTGCATATCATAAACCTATACATGGTTTAATTTATTTCTAGAGCATCATCATCTTTGTTGAGTTTGCAACTAGTAGACATAGGACTGCTTACTAGTGCATAGTTTTCCATTCCAAATTTCTTCAATATTTCTTTGAGATATTTACTTTGAGAAATTAAAATTCATATTTTTGATTGATGAATATGTAGAGAAAGAAAGAAAGAGACTTCCCCCAACATAGACATCTCAAACTCTTGTTGCATTGTAGCTGCAAACTTCTAATTCATTAATTCAATGTTACTGCCAAAAATAGTATCATCAACATATACTACAATAATTAACGGGTCACTACCTTCAGCCTTGATGTATAATTTGTTATCAGTCATTCCTTTTTGAAATCCTTACTGGTGCAAATACTTTTCCAATTTGTAGTACCAAGCTCTTGGACCCTATTTTATCCCATATAGGGATTTGTTTAATCGAAAGACATAATCCTTTTTTTCAATCATATGAAAACCTTCTAGTTTATCCACATAAACTTCTTCCTCTAGGTCACCATTTAAAAATTTTGATTTGGCATCCATCTGATAAACTTTGAATTTTTTGTAGCATGCAAAAGACAAAAACATCCTGATAGCTTAAACTCTTGCAGAAGGGGAAAAGGTTTCTTCAAAGTCCACTCCTTTTACTTGAACATACCCTTTGCATACCAATCTCTCTTTGTTTTTGACTATTTTTCTATCTTTATTCAACGTGTTTTTGTATACCCATTTAGTTCCAACTACATTACTGTTATTGGGTCTTGGAACAAGATCCCAAGTCTTATTTTTCTCTATTTGGTCTAGTTCATCATTCATGTATTTGAACCAGTGGTCATCCTAACTTGCTTGCACAAACTTTTGGGGTTCACTCATGGACAACAATGCAAAATTTGCAGAGCTAGATGTATCTACAAGTTTTCTTCTAGTTTGTACACTTACTTTCTTGTTTCCAAGAATTTGAATTTATGGATGATGTTTTTGAAAATACCTTGATGGTGTCTTTGGTTGTGGTGTTTCCATTCTCTCCTCTTCCTATGAATCCTCTTGTTCCTGATACTCATTCATTCCTTCATCTTGTAGTTCATTGCTGATTGTTTTATCATATGAATCATCATGGTGTTGGTGTCTTACTGGATGAAGTGGTCCTTCATCTACTTTTACATCTATAGTCTCAACTATCTTTTGAAGTCTTTTGTCATAGCACTTATACCCTTTTCTCCTGGAGGAGTATCCTAACAATATACCTTCATAATCTCTACAATCAAACTTACCCAAGTTGTCTTGATTTATTTTAATGTAGCATTTTCTTCAAAATATCTTGAAATGCTTTATTGATGCTAATCTGCCATGCCATAGATCATAAGGGGTTTTATTGTTGTTTACTCTTATGTGAGTTTTATTGAGAATGTTGATAGCAGTTTGAATGACCTTTCCCCAAAAGGTATTGGGTACTTTTGATTCATCAAGAATGGCCCTGGCCATTTCTTGAATTGTTTTGTTCATCCTTTCTACAAATCCATTTTGATGAAGGGTTATTGCAATAGAAAATTGTCTCTTGATCCTATGTCTTTCAAAATAACTGTTGAATTCATCAAATGTGAATTTTCCTCCTTTATATGACCTTAGGCACTTAATTTTTAATTCCATTTCATTTTCTACATGCGCTTTGAAGATTTAAATTTTTCAAAAGCCTTGAATTTATGCTTCAACAATCCAACCAAAGTCATCTTGGTATAGTAATCAACCAATAATATGAAATATTTTTCACCTCATGGTGATTGTGTACTAGTAGGGACACAAATTTGTGTATGGATCAGATCAAGAGGTCGAGTGATGGAGTGTTCTCTTTCCTTGAATTGAACTCTTGATTGCTTTCCAAACTGACATGACTTTCAAACAATATTCCAAGTTTAGAAATTTAAGGCATATCTCGTACATCGTATTTTTTTCCTAGATTAACAAGCTAATTAAAACTAAGATGACTTAGTATTTTGTGCCAAATCCAACTCTCATTAGTTTTACCAATGCAACATTTTTCTTTTCCTTCTTCTAGGACATACACATTCCCCAAAGTTCTCACTGCTTTTACAATAGTCTTCCTTGTATTCACATCCATTAATTTACATCTTTTTGAATGAAAGAGAACATTATTTCCTTGGTCACACATTTGAATTACACTCAACAAGTTATGTTTTATACCATCTACATACAATAGATTATGTGCTGTGGTATTTCCCTTCTTATCTTCATCTAGTAAAACAATTCATTTTCGTCTAATTCTGGCTGGAGCATTGTTTCCAAAAGTAACATTACCACTTTTTTCTTTAGTTAGGAATTCAAACTTACTCTTGTCTCCTATAATGTTCTTGGAGAAGCCACCATCAATATACCATTGATTTTCTTTATTTTTGGTATATAGAGCCAGTCCACATTTTTCTTCCTTCAAACCTTGGTAAAATTTTCTTGTGTGTCTTTCTTAAAGATAGGAAACATATTTCTTCTGCATTCACTTTCCTTCTGTCCAAAATTATTGCATATGTGGCACTTGAGTTCATTCAGTAAAGAAGAGAAGGGATTATTGAAATAATTTTGAACCATATCCATTTGAGGTTTACCGAATCTCATTCCTACATTTCTATTATATCTAAAAGTCCCACAACTCATAGCCTTATGTCCAAAATTACCACAAGAGAAATAATATCCGTAGAAAAAATGTGGATACCTTGGAATGAATAACTTACATGAAGGGTTGATGTTTTTCTGTGAAATTTATAATATGCAGGCATTTGTTGCTTCCTTGCTTCATATTTGTTTGCATGTTTGGGATGATTCAGTTCTTTCTACTTCTTCTTATCATTTTCAGACTTGTTAGGCATAATGTTATTTCCCTTGAGAGAATTAATATAGTTTGTGGGCTTATCAGTAGTTGACATGATGATGATTTAATCACCTTTGATAACGTTCAAACTTTCCTTATATACCAGTCATGTCTTGTCATATGGTGATCTCTAATTGTTGAGAATGTTATCTAGAATTTCATATCCTCTTACAAATTTGATATCCGTTTGAGTCTTGGACTTCTCTAGATATTTTCTTAAGGATACTATTTTTTCTTCTAGTTTGTCACAAATGTTCTCCTTTTATTTTATCTGATTCATCAATATTTATTCCTTTCTTTTGTCCTATTCCAGATGGAATTTTAAGATGACTATATCTTCTCTAATCTCATTGTCTTTTTCTTTATAAATTTGTAATTGTTCTTTTCTTAGTATATTTGTTTTCTTGAGTCAGGATATTTCCTCTAGAGCAGTAATGAATTATCCTTCCATGTCGACTACAAATTCACACTCTTTTATGCCTATTTTTACTTGAAAAGATATTTGTTTCTCTAAATCCATACACATTTTTTCATCTTGAATTGTATCCGACTCATATTCTTCTTCTTCATTTTCTAAAAAGATGTTGATATCCTCCTTTAATAAAATTTGTTCCTTTTAAAATACTTTTTCTTCTTAACTCCCTAGCTTTATCCTTGGCTTTTCTTCCTTTTTCATTGATGTTTTTTTTCTTTGAAAGGACATTTGTATGCAAAATGACCAACTTTACCAAAATTAAATCATTTGAATGGTAACTTACCTTTATAATTTCTGGAGCCCCTCTTCATCTTCCTTACAAAGTTACCTTCTTCTTCATCTGATAATTTTTCATAGGAATCATGATCTTGAGATGTTGACAAATTGATAGAAGCCTTAAAGACTGCATCTTTTAGATCTGGTTTTTCTTTCTTGGCCCTCATCTCATAATTAGTCAATATTCCATGGAGCCTATCCATGGTAATTTTTTTTAGTTCATGCATTTCTTCTATAGCATAAAATTTCACATCAAGTCTTGAGGGAAGAGATCTTAGTACATTTTGAACCACCATAGCTTCTTCAATCTTCTCACCTAGCCCTTTCATAGTGTTTACAGTCTCATCTAATCTGAGAAAGAAACCAACAATATTTTCATCTTCTCTCATCCTCAATCTTTGAAATTTCATTTTGTGAGATTGAAGTTTGGCCAACTTTACTTTCTCTTATCCTTCATAACTATTTACCAGTTTGTCCCATATTTCCTTTGTGGATTCCAGTTGCATTACTTTAACAAATTATATTTCTGCAAGCCCACCTTGGATATCATTCATAGCTCTTGCATTACTATAGTATTTTTTCTTACCAACTTCATGAGTTGAAATATTTGTTTGTATTTTATAACCATTTACTATGATATTCCATACTTCCATACCAAGAGACATCAAGTAGGTCCTCATTCTGATTTTCCAAAAAGTAAAATGTGTTCCATTGAATAGCGAAGGTTTGGTTGAAGAAGAAGAGGAATATAGACTTGCCATACCTTTTGTGTGATATTCCTTCCAATTTTTAGGTTGTTACAGAAGGAGCCTTTCTCTAACACCAATTGTTGAGATTCACAGGTAATATTGAGAGGGGCGGGGGGGGTGAATCAATATTGTATCAATTTCCTCAATTTTACTTTTTTTAAAGATTTAATATCATTTTGAAGAGATTACTTAATCATCCATGAATACAGAAATCAAAACAACATATAATACATAGTACACTAGAAATTTTATGTGGAAACCCAATGCGAGAGAAAACCACAAAACATATTTCTTTATGTTCTTTTGCAAGCACCAAATTAAAATTTATAATATTTCATCTCGACGGGCGCCTACTTGTCACAAATAATGAGGACACAAATCCTCTCCAGAACAAACGTGCAGAGTGAGGACACCAGTCCTCTACCCTAAGCCACCCTGCCTCCCTATATTCCTCTTTAAAAAATATTTCTTGCACAATTAAATATTTCTCCAAGTTACATGATATTTTTCCTCTCTACCCATCAACACTCTACTCGATCTATGTAAATCCTGATTTATAACATATTTGCTTGATTTTCTCTAATTGTATGTGGACACATAACCATTATATTATGGACATATATTGACTAGATAAAAGTCCAGTTAGTATATGTGGACACACTTCTGTCTAAATTAAGTATGTGGATGCATAAAATTTATATTGTGCACATGTCTTGACCACATCATAGTCCATTTAGTTATATGTGGACATACTTCTGTCCAAATTAAGAATATTTCTTGTTCAGTTACGCCTGGAAATTCTTTGACTAGATCAAATGGACCAAATCTTGCATCTCATCAAAATTGATGCAACCAATTACATTCTAGTTTATAGAGTGCCCAATGCACATATAGAATAGGAGTAAAAAATTCAAGTCACAAGTCTTCAACATGTCCCACTTTCCATCCAGTGTGCTCACCCAATCACCCCACCAGACTATGAGCACGCCCTGGTGACTCGCTTACTTGACTGTTGAATTTCCACTTCTTTCGTCACAATCCACTACATCGTTCATCGCACTAGCTCAAGGCACCCTGTAGATTTTATTTTTCACCATTGACAAGTAACCAACTTTTTTTGTCACACTCCCTTGCATTGTTTGTCGCACTAGCTAAAGGCACCCTGCAGTCATTGCACATAGGTCGTCACACTACAACACCATCATCCATCGCTCCACTTCAGAATAATGGATAGGGAAATATGTCACAATCTACTTCGTTGCATTTATATCCATCGTACTTCACTTCTGAAGTGTGTCATAGGTCATCCCCTTGTCGATCCGTCTACAGTTAGCTGTTATCGCCAATAATTTATTCACTAAATGATCATATATACAGCCAAGTCCTAGTCATTAATATTATTCTATGCCATTGATCCTTTTCTCCTTCGATCCTTTTGTGCACTATTGTTTTCATCCTTTCATGACTTCCTCAGTCTATGTGTCATACTTTGTGCCATATTGCCTGCTATTGTTTGCACTTATGTTTTCATCATTATCTGTTATTGTGCTATAACTAACGATATCCATGAATACTTTGAAATCAATCAAAACATATGTGCAACATGAATGGCATTACTAAGAAAGTGCATTCATGTAAACAATGAGTATGAATTGGGGATGAAGATGGAGGTTGTCTTACAAAGCTTTAAATATTTCACATATGATATTGAAGGAGGGAAGGAAAGAAAAATATACAATTGGTGACTTCATAGGTATAAGTATGTGAATTCATCATGGACTTCATCTAAAAGACACAACAATATGTTCATCATGTGCATGTGATTTGATGGAAGGATGAGCATTTTAGAATATGCAGAGATACATTTCTCATTGGTATTGTCTTATCAGTGGTTGATTTTGCTGAGAACTACACTCTTCAAATACAGAATGAGATTCAAAGACAATATTATCACTCAAAACAAGTCAACATAATTTTACATATCACATACAAGCATGGGATAGATAGGAACAAAGAAAACATAGTTATATTGAAGGAATATCACTTCTACATAAGCGATGATCGGTTCCATGACTTATTCTATGTACAACATTTCTTTCAGTTGTTTTACAATCATCTCAAGGAGAAGAAAATACATATGGATCAACATTGGATTTGGTCAAATGGTTGCATGGGCCAATTCAAAAATGCTTGTGTATTTCAATGATTATGTATATTGCACAAAAAAATCAAGTGTTGGTTGTGGAGCCTGATTATCTCCCTGATTTGGAGATCTTTTTTTTCATCCATGTTTATACCCCATGAAGACTTTACACCGTGGAAGAATTTACACTCCTCCATGTGGGGGAGTGCAGAGGGGGGGTTACCCCCTCTGCAGGGTCTAGGGGCAAGCGGGCCCCCGAAGAAAAAATTGCCTTATAAATGTATGTTGTAATTTCATAGTAAATATGCACCGTTCATTATAAGGTTGCAGATCTAACGATAGAAGTTATGTTAGGTTTTTTTTCCTTGGAAGGTAACCCTATTTTATGAGGGAAATTTATTGTGGATATGTATCATTGTGAATATTGTATTCTGAGGGAGGAGACTGTGAGATAAATAAGAGGAAGTTACAATAGGTGTGTACATGTTGTATCACTTCATTTGCTGGATAACAATAAAGGAAGGACCTGACAATTTCTCTAGTGGACGTAGCCCACATTGGGTGAACCATGTATATCTATGTCTCTATTTTATTGTGTATCTTTTGTGTTTTTATTTCTGAATTTGTTTTATTTTATTGCTCCATGATCTCATTTTTATAACAATTGGTATTAGAGTGAAAAGTAACTCACAGGAAAAGAGAGTTCTCAGTTCGAGTGAGAGCAATGGAAGAAGATAGAAAGTTTAGGGTTGAGAAATTTAACAGCCAAAACTACCAGCTATGGAAGATGCAGATGGAAGATTATTTATATCATAAGGATATATTCCTTCCATTGGGTGGAATAGCAAAGAAGTCGACATCCATGAAGGATGAAAAATGGGAGGTTCTTGACATAAAGGCACTAGGAAGGATACGGCTGAGCCTGGTAGCATCGGTGTCTTTCAATATTTTGAAAGAAAAGACAATGAAGGAGATGATGGACACACTGGATAAACTTTATGAAAAACCCTTGGCGTCCAATAAGGTATTTCTAATGAAGAGATTATTTAATATGAAGATGTCAAAAGGTGGGTCTATTGCAAATTATTTAAATGAATTTAATACAGTTACTAATAACCTAAGTTCTATAAAAGTGGACTTTGGTGATGAGGTCAGGGCTCTTCTAATATTGTTCTCATTACTAGAAAGTTGGAATGAATTGGTCATGGTTGTAAGTAAATTTGTCTCTGGCTCAAATACTTTAAAATTTGATGATGTTGTTGGTGTTATCCTTAGTGAGGAAATGCGACAGAAAAGCACATGTGAGACATCAAGTAATTCATTAAACATGGAGAACAGGGGAAGACAAAATGATATAGGAAAGGGATCAGGGAACCACAGGAATTCTAGGAAGGGAATATCCAAATCCATATTGAAAAGATAGAGTTCTGGAATTGTGGGAAGAAATTACATCTGAAGAAATACTGCTGAGCTCCAAAGAAACAAAGAGATAGACAGCAGGAGAAAAATCAGGAATCAAATGTAACAGGTGATGTCTTACAATATGTTTTAATTCTTTCTATAGGTAAAATTTATGAGTCTTGGGTAGTAGATTCAGGGGCTTCATTTCATGCCACACCCCATAGGAAACATTTTCTAAATTATGTTCAATGTTATTTTGGATAGGTTCATTTGGTTGATGATGCACCATGAAAAATTGTTGGAATGGGAAAGGTAAGAATAAAGCAAAGGAATGGAAACCAATAGTTGTTGATAGAGGTAATACATGTTCCATATCTAAGGAAAAATATGATTTCAACAGGGAAATTGGCAAGTGAAGGTTGTATATCCATATTTACAGATGAGGTGTGGAAGGTCAACAAAGGATCATTGGTGATAGAAAAAGGAGAGAAGGTAGGTACATTGTATTTATGTACTTGTAATATTGACTCTTTTATCTCTTTATCTTCTACAAGAGTGGATAGAGAAATGTGGCATCATAGGCTTGGACACATGAGTGAGAAGGGGATGCAGATGCTTCACAAAATAAAAAAAATTCCATCTCTTAAACAAATTGATTTGGATTTCTGTGAGCATTGTGTTTATGGAAAACATAAGAGAGTCATATTTCTCAGAGTGGGAAAAGAAAAGAAGCATGAAAGGTTATATATTGTGCATACAGATGTATGGGGACCAGATCAAGTGTCATCTCTTGGTGGCTCTCATTATTATGTTACTTTTATTGATGATGCAACTAGAAAAACTTGGGTTTATTACATTTGGAAAAAAATATGATGTTTTTGATACTTTTAAGAAATGGAAATCTTTGGTTGAGAATGAAATAGGAAAAATGTTAAAGTGTCTCAGATCAGATAATGGAGGTGAATATTGCAGCAAGGAGTTTTTTTATTACTGTTCATACCATGGGATTCATAGAGAGAATATAGTTCCAGGAACACCATAAGAAAATGGTGTGTCAAAAAGGATGAACAAGACAATCATGGAGTGTGCAAGGAGTATGAGATTGCTTGTTGGTTTTCCCTTATAGTTATGGGCAGATGTTGTAGATATTGTTGTTTACTTAATAAACAGAGGACCTTCAAGCCCTTTGGATGGTGAAATTCCATAGGAGGAATGGACAGGTAAAAAGGTAAACTACTCTTTTTTGAAGACTTTCGGTTGTGAAGCATTTGTCCATATTGATAAACAAAATAGAACAAATCTTGAGGAAAAATCCAAAAAGTGTACCTTTATTGGATATGATGTTAATGTTTTTGGTTATCTCTTATGGGATTATGAAAAACACAAAATCATTAGGAGTAGAGATGTCATATTTAATGAGAAGGTCATGTACAAATATTACTTGCAGGGAAAGATACAAGAAAACGAAAAACCGGAATACACAGTGCTTGATGAGATCACCGAAAAATAAATTCCAAAGGGACCATAAAATCAAAATGCACAAAAACACTAGAAAAATGTACCTCAAACTCATGCAAGTGTTTTTAGAAGATCTACCAGGTTAAGTAGACCCCCTGAATGATACTCTCCTTCATTGTATTATTTATTGTTGACTAATTTTGGTGAACCAAAATGTTATGAAGAGGCAATGCAGGTAGACACCAAAAATAAGTGGGAGCAAGGAATGAAAGAGGAAACTGATTCCTTGGTAAATAACCAGACTTGGGACTTGGTTCAGTTTTCTATAGGAAAAAGAGCATTGCAGAATAAATGGGTTTACAAGTTGAATGAAGAAGATGGAGGAAAAAAGCAGTACAAGGCTAGACTTGTTGTAAAGGGGTTTGCAAAAAACAAAGGTATAGATTTTGATGAAATATTTTCTCTTGTTGTTAAAATGACTTCAATTAGGACTATTTTAAGTCTTGTGGCAGTGGAAGATTTACATTTTGAACAGTTAGATGTAAAAACAACTTTTCTCTATGGGGATTTGGAGGAAGAGATTTATATGCAACAACCACAAGGGTATGAGGTCAAAGAGAAGGATAATTTGGTATGTAGGTTGAAAAAGAGCTTGTATGGCCTAAAGAAAGCTCCAAGGCAGTGGTATTTGAAGTTTGACAGTTTTATGACATAACATGGTTATAGTAGATGTCATTTTGATCACTGTTTTTATTTTAAAAGGATAGAAAATGGAAGTTATATTATCTTTCTATTGTATGTAGATGACATGCTTGTTGCAAGGTCTAATATGCAGGATATAAATGTGCTCAAGAAGAAATTAGATAAGTCATTTGCGTTGAAGGATTTGGGTGTTGAAAATAAAATCCTTGGTATGAGAATAACAAGAGACAAGAAAAATCGCAAATTGACATTGTCTCAAGGTGAGTACATAGAGAAGGTGTTGGAGAGGTTTAGAATGCAAAATAAAAGATCAGTTCGTACACCTTTGTCCAGACGTTTCAAATTAACTAAGGAAATTTGTCCCAAGACACAATAGGAGATAGAGTACATGTCCAAGGTCCCTTATTCATTAGCATTTGGAAGCTTGATGTATGTGATGGTTTGCACAAGACCAGATATTACACATGCAGTGGGAGTTGTGAGCAGGTATATGAACAATCTAGCATTATCTAGGTAAAGAAAAATGGGAGGAAGTAAAGTGGATTCTTAGGTATTTGAGAGGTATTGTTATTCATGCATTATGTTTTGGAGGTTCAAACACTGTTCTACAGGGATATGTTGATTCAGATATGGCATGTGATAAAGATAGCATGAGGAGCACCATAGGGTATGTTTTTACTATAGGTGGAACAACAATAAGTTGGATTTTGAAACTGCAAAAGGTTGTTGCACTTTCAACAACAGAAGCAGAGTATGTTGTTGTTGGAAAGGCTAGTAAAGAAATGATTTGGTTACAGAGGTTTATGGAGGAATTGGGAAAGAAGCAAGAGAATAGAAGGTTGTACTTTGACAGTGAGAGTGACATTCATCTTGCAAAGAAATCAACCTTCCATTTGAAGACTGGGCATATACATCTCAGGTACCATTTCATATGATCCTTCTTAGAAGATGGACATTTTAAGTTGGAAACGATACACACTAGCCAGAAACCTGCAAACATGTTAACAAAGGGATTAACCAAGGAGAAACTGAGTTCCTTCTCAGTTTTAGTTGATCTTCAAGAATGAAGGTGAAGATGAGAAATTTTCCAGGTCCAAGAAGGATCATAGTCGAGTAGATACAACAACAATGGATTTGTTGAGATCAATCTCCAAGTGGGAGATTTGTTGGTTGTGGAGCCTGAGTATCTTCCTGATTAAGAGATCTTTGTTTTCAGCCATGTTTATACCCCATGAAGACTTTACACTCTGGAATAATGTACACTCATCCACGTGGGGGAGTGCAGGGGGGGTTCCCCCCCTACGGGGTTTGGGGGAAAGTGGGCCCCTGGCAGGGTTTTGGGGGTGAATCCCTCGAAGAAAAAATAGCCTTGTAGATGTATATTGTAATTTCATAGTAAATATGGACCGTTCATTATAAGGTCTCATATCTAACGGTATAATTTATGTTAATTTTTTTTCCCTAGAAGCCAACCCTCTTTTATGAGGGAAATATATTGCGAATATGTATCATTGTGAATATTGTATTCTGAGGGAGGAGACTTTGAGAGAAATAAGAGGAAGTTACAACAGGTGTGTTGTAGGTTGTATCCCTTCATTTGTTGGATAATAATAAAGGAAGGACCTGGCAATTTCTCTGGTGGATGTAGCCCACATTGGGTGAACCACGTATATTTGTGTCTCTATTTTATTGTGTATCTTATGTGTTTTATTTATGCATTTTTTTTATTTTATTACTCTACGATCCTGTTTTTCTAACATTAAGGTACCACATATTTGAAACTATTTCAAGTCTAGAAATTGGAAAGGGTAGCATGATGGAGTAGGCACATGCATCAAAAGAGAGTTGCGCAAGAAAAAAATGAAGTTCACAACTACTTCCCTCATTTGAGATGCTAAATCCATCGTTGAATGGTATTCTTCAATAATGGGAGAGGGAACAAGAAACTGTGAAGACCAATCACCTGAGAAAGGACATGTACATAGATGTTTTTGGGAGGTGGTCGATGTAGATCGATCACAGTGGTATTAATACAAAACAATCCAAGGAACTTGTGGATTCCATTTAGTTTGAACATCATAAAATGCAATAGTTGAAATATGGACAAGAAAACTCTCTTGATTTTGTGGTCGATGTAGTAGTGATGAATGGGATGATTGTAAATCCATAGACTGGGTTGATAGATGTGATTGTGTATCACTCTCCATTGGTCAAAATATAACTATGGAATTATCCCAGCTGGAGGAGTATTAATCAATATTTCAATAGATTATGATCACGTCTCAGATCTCATACTACCAGGTTCATTGAAATCTTCTATTAAATTTTGAATAATTGGCATCAATGTTTTATTCTTTGGTCATTTAGTGGACTCACGTGTTGGCACTCCATTTTTTGTAGAGCACATATACATAGTGTTTTCCCCAATAGTTAATGAATGGGGCACTAACTATTGGATGACACATTGCTTAGAGGGAAATTAGACCCTCATGTGATAACAAACTTTGAAGGCATCAAATTTTTTATTGGTTTTATGGTTATTAAAGGAGAATACGTGGCACGAGATGAAAGAACATGGAATAAAGGTGGTTATGTATTTCAATATTATAGGCCAGGTGAAATTGTATACCATTTTATGAACTTGGTTGTTGGTACAAACCTCCAACTACAAACAATTCCAAGTAACAACTCATCCAAGGTATGATACTTCTTTCCTTACTCTAATCATGAGAAGTTAATGGAGACCATCAGTATTAGAAGTGAAATCTATGGTCTAACTAAATGACCATAGGTATGTAAAAGGGATAATTGAAAAAATATTTCATATTTATGAATGATTGAAATGTTTCCATCATTTTATGATTGTTATGTTATTCTTGTATTTTGTGGTTGTTTTTTGTTGTTAGGGAACTATGTCTATCCTTGCCTTGCCTAACCTTGCCTTGCCTTTGCTTTCCTTTCTTTACTATACTTTCCTTTCCTTTACCTACCTTGTCTTGGCTTGGCATGTCTTGCCATTCCTTATCCTTCCTTTCCTTTATTTCCTAGCCTTGCCTTGCCTTTCCCTACCTTGTCTTAGCTTGCATTTCCTTATCTTTCCTTACCTTGCATTTCCTTGCCTTACCTTACCTTTCCTTTCCATGTCTTACATCACCTTTCCTTTCCTTTCCTTTCCTTGCATTTCCTTGCCTTTCCTTTCCTTTCCTTTCCTTTCCTTTTGTTACCTTTCCTTTAATTTCCTTGTATTACCTTTCCTTTCCTTGCCTTGCCTTTCCCTACCTTGTCTTGGCTTAGATTTGCTTGGCTTGCCTTACCTTTCCTTTGCTTGCATTACCTTTCCTTGCCTTTCCATGTCTTACCCTTCCTTACCTTGGTTTTCCTTTCCTACCTTGCCTTTCCTTGCACTACCTTGTCTTTCCTTTCCATGTCTTACATTTCCTTCCCTTGCCTTCCTTTCCTTTATTTGACTTTTCTTGCCATGTCTAGCCTTGCCTTTCCTTTGTTTTCCTTTCTTTCCTTGCCTTGTCTTTGCTTTCCCTACCTCGTATTTCCATGTCTTATCTTTCCTTTCCTTGGCTTGACTTTCCTACCTTTCATTTCCTTGACTTACCTTGCCTTGCCTTGCCATGTCTTACCTTTCCTTCCCTTTCCTTGCCTTTCCTTGCCTTGATTTGAATTTCCTTGCCATGTCTAGCCTTGGCTTTTTGTTTCTTTCCTTTCTTTCCTTGTCTTGTCTTGCCTTTCCATACCTCCTCTTGGATTCCTTGCCTTGCCTTTCCTTGATTTAACTTGCCTTTACTTTCCATGTCTTAGCTTTCCTTTCCTTTCCTTTCATTGACTTGCTTTGATTTGAATTGCCTGCCCATGTCTCATTGTGCCTTGCCTTTTCTTGCCTTGCTTTCCTAGCCTTGCATTTCCTTTGCTTACCTTTCCTTGTCATGTGTTGCCTTGCCTTGCGTTTCCTTGCATTTCTTGAGAATGAGAATGAGTGCATGAGAATGTAAGGAAGTAAGTTATGCTATTCATGCCACAAATAAGACTTGGCTTGTTGATTTTTATAGTAGAAAAATACCTTGGAAGGCTAGAGGTGTTGTTCTTAAGCATTTTTCATGAATGTGAAGTTATGTTAATCTCACATAAAATTGGGTTTATTATATGGTAGTCTAACATAATCATAGAAGAAATAAGAGGGTTGAAACCTCACATTACTCTATCCAAAATGAATCATTGTTCATTATAATGAAAATCACAACATGATACAAGGGTTTCTTAATACAAAATCAATCCAATTAAAATTCCAAGTGTCCATTGCCTTGTCTTGTGTGCCTTGTCTTTCTTGCCTTACCTTGCCTTACCTTGCTTTGTATTATATTGTCTTGGCTTGGCCTAGATTTCCTTGCCTTGCCTTATCTTGCCTACACTTTCCATGCCATGTCTTGTCTTGATATGTAGCCTTGCCTAGCCTTTCCTTACCTTGCTTTCCTAGTCTTTCCTTTCCTTTCCATACCTTGTCTTGGATTTTATTTCCTTTCCTTGCCTATCCTTGTCTTTCCTTTACTTTCCTTTCCATGCCTTGCCTTGTTATGCCTTTCCTTTTATTTCTTTCCTTGCCTTGTATTGCTATTCGTTCCATGCATTGCCTTGTCTTGCTTGCCTTGTCTCACTTTCCTTGTCTTTCTTTCCTTGCCTTTCCTTGACTTGTATTAGCTTGGATTGGCTTGGATTGGCTTATATTGAATTTCCTTTCCTTGTCTTTCCTATCCTTTCCATTACATGTCTAACCTTTCCTAGCCTTGCCTTGCCTTACCTTGCCTTGCTTTCCTTGCCTTTTCTTTCCTTTCCTTTGCTTTCCTTGCCTTTGCTTTCCTTGCCTTGGCTTGACTTATCTTTCCTTGCCTTGTCTTTCCATGCTTTGAATTTTATTTCCTAGCCTAGAATTTCCATGTCTAGCCTTATAAGGTGTTAAATTTTCAAACATATGTAATAAGAACTGAGAAAAAACCTAGTTATATAGATCCTACAACAAATGATTTTTTGGGAAACGAAATGAAAACGAAGGGGCCCCACTAGCTAAAACCTAGTTCCCTAATCCAATGAAACTGATGGTTTATCCATCTGAGGCCCAATTAGAGTTTTATCACGATTTTCAACTCACCTCCTCAAGCCATTCAGGGACATGTTGGTAGTTTAGTTCAGAGGCATAAAATCCAAACCGAGTGGCATAAAAGAGTTCCATAAGCTCTCACATGTATTTTTTTCCAAGGCCAATGTAAACACACTACCCAAAATCACCCAACACAATGTTCTTGAAAATTGACCTCTTGTTCAGAAATTTCAATGTGCCTCGTTGAGAAAAATCCTAGTTCCAGAGATCCTCCAATAAATGATTTTCTGGGAAATAGAATGACAACAAAGGGGCCCCACTAGTGGAAAATCGATGCCCCGAATCGAATGCAACCAATGGTTCATCCATCCATGGCTTGATTATATTTTTATCATGAGTTACAACTCACCTCCTCATGCCATTCAAGGACATGTTGGCAATTTGGTCTGGGGGAATAAAATCCAAACCGAGTGGTATAACAAAGTTTCATAAGCATCCACATGTTTGTTTGGACAAGGCTCACGTGACCATGCTACCCATAATCTCCTGGCACAATGTTCTTGAAAATTAACCTCTTGTTCAGAAAATACATTGTCCCTCACTGAGAAAAACCCTAGTTCTAGTGATCCTCTGAAAAATTATTTTCATGAAATGGAATAACAACTGAGGGGTTGAACCAACTGAAAATCAGTGCCTCAAATCGAATGAAATTGATGTTTCATCCATCCAAGTTCCAGTTAGAGTTTTATTGTGAGTGTGACTTTCCTCTTCAAGTCATTTAGGGACAAATTAGTAGTTTAGCGCAAGGGCATAAAATCCAAACCGAGTGGCATAACATAGTTTTGTAAGCTCCCATGCATCTATTTTTCCAAGGCTCATGTGACCATGCTATCCATAATCTCCTGACATAGTGTTATTGAAAATAAACCTCTTATTCAGAAATTGCACCGTGCCTCATTGATCATAACCCTAGTTATGAAGATCCTCTAACAAACACTTCATCGAGAAATAGAATGATAGTGGAGGATCCTCATTATATGAAACAGGGTGCCCCGAATCCAATGCAATCAAGAATTTTTCCATTTGAGGCCCGATTAGAGTTTTATCATAGTTCACAACTCACCTCCTCAATCCATTTAGGGACATGTTGGAAATTTGGTCTGGGGGAATAAAATAAAAACTGAGTAGCATAATGGATTTTTTAAATATCCTACACATCTATTTGGACAAGTCCCACAATACCACACTACCCACAATCTTCTGGCACAATGTTCTTGAAAATTGACCTCTTGTTTAGAAATTTCACTCTGCCTCACTGAGAAAAAACATAGTTCTGAAGATCCTCCAACAAACACTTTTCCAAGAAACGAAATGATAGCGGAAGTTCCCCACTAGCCAAATAACAATACCTTGAATCCAATGCAACTGATGGTTCTTCCATCCGAGGCCCGATTAGATTTTTATCGTGATTTGCAGCTTTCCTCCTCAAGACATTCAGGGACATGTTCACAATATAAATAGACATAAACCATGACCATGACATAGACTTGTACCTATACCTAAATCATGACCTAGAACTACACCATGACCATGACCTAGACCATGACATAGACCAAGACCTAGACCATGACCTAGAATATACCTAAGACCATGACCTAGAACGTGACAAGTATGAAGATACCTAAGATATTGGAATAAAGAGAGATTATGTAATGACATTGAAATTCTCATGCAATTATTTTTATCTAAGATAGACGGGATAACAAGTTGACCACGCTAGCATTGTAGAAGTTTCGAGAATTGGACAATTAATGCAACTTACAAAATTTCACATCAAACATGAAGTTTCCCTGATCTATTCTATGTGAAATTTCAACCTTAAGGCTGATCTAAAATATAAATTTATGGCAATAATATCAACTCTCTTCAACGTTATTTCACCTATCAACACAAGGGAATAAACACCATATGAGTGTACTTGAATACGACAATGCTACAACCCTTAGGGAACACTTTTCAAGGCATATAAAAAATCTAAAATGTCTTATTACAATAGATTAAAACAACAAAAATTATGCTCCTTTATCTTTCGAGTATGTGTTAAATCACTTAAGAAATTCAATTATATGTTATGTCAAATCAACATGAACAAAAAAGACTGAAATCTACTCAACTTTATCACAAAGATAGTACAAGTCAAGCTCTCAAAACCTTAGATAAGGATATCAGAAGAAACCCTAGCCACCAACTCCTCTTATCTGGGACTCACTCCCAATCATAGTTGGTCACTCCAAAAAATATCTTGAACATGATATCATCAACACTAATGAGTCCTCCTTGGAACATATTCCAAGTTTGTATCACATAAGATCTCCACACTAGTGCTCTTGTCTTCCTTATAATTTACAAACCATAGCCATATTGCATCACATAGTTACATGGAGAGATAGTTTTACTACTAACCCCCAAGTATACATGCCCATCCTAGGGTTTAAGTCCTGAAACCCTAGGTCTTCAACTCTTGCATCAATGCAAGCAACATGAGTTCCATTGAAAATCAAGAATATATTAATTGATTCTTGTTCCAAGAAAGAAATTACATTGAGCTCAAGATTCTTCAATCCAGGCTCTCCATGATCTTTCCCTAGCCTCCATACATCCCACAAGAATAAGGCTTCAAAATCATGCAAGGTGTTAGCTCCACTCTCCATGTCATCTCATAGGGTATAAACCCTAGTGATATAAGAAGAGCCAAAAGACAATCCATCATCTCCTTGGATTCATGCTACTCTCTGGGATTTACAAGAATATCACAAACCATAACATCTCACAATAGAAAATCCTAGCATCACACAAGAGAAATCTCTCCAAGAACAACCAAGATGTCTCTCTCTCTTCTTATATTCATGTAGGGTTTCTTCATGAACCCTATTATCATAGGATTTGTACTTTCACAAAGCCCCACCACAAGTCCCTAAATATTGTGTAACTATGGAAAATCCTAACACTGTAACCTTAGTAATAAATTCCATCTTTTTAGTGATGGAAGAGATCCACCACATGGAAGGTTTCCTTGGTGACTTCAAGGGATCAAGGTAGAAAGTAAAGTAGCCAAGCCTACTTCCCCTTCTCATGATCACCTAAATATTGGTCTAGTTCACAATCGTAAAAGAGATATGAAGTTGTTTGAGTACCTTCTCTGAACAATAACACTTTATATCATATATGTAATGATTTCCAAGTTCAAACATGCAAGAAATACCTCTTGAGAACACTATACAATGAAGATTTCTATGGATGTTATGAATTTGCAGCAGTGAACAATATTACAATAGAAATAAAATATTTATAACAATAACAATAATTAGAGATAAAAAATGCAACAATTGACAAGGAAAACTTAGCATATATCCAATAGATTAACATCCAATTGCTTAATAAAATTTCTGAGTATGTCAAACCACCTTTAGATCAATGTATACAACAATATAATGTTGATATATTGGGTTGGTTGTCATTGATTTCAACCCTTGAATCAATTTTAGTAGAAAATTCTAGTAGCCCTAGAGGTGTGGTTAAGGAACCCAAGGTTTGTATGAGGAATAAAGACATGAAGATCATTGAATTTGTAGGTAAGACTATCATAGATGGATAGTACATGTCGTTTCATTTCCGATGATATGTGGTACGTCATGTAGTTCCTCATGGATCAGGAGATATGGCTTAGTGAAGTTGGAGGACCCTCATGAATACTCTAGAAGCCCCTATAAGGTCAACAAAGAAGTCAATTATTCTAGAATCTCCTAGAAAGTCATCAAGAAGTTTACTAGTCAAAGTGGTTGCAACTAGGAGTTAATTATGGGTAAAGTTGTTGAAATAAGAAAATAATTAAAAATAAAGTAGTTGCAACAAGAAAGTGTGTTAG